>JACGDI010005462.1:45915-64177 GCA_014898725.1 Jacaranda copaia | reverse complement strand
CAAGATCCCAACACCACAATTCCATTTTTGTCTAAATTGCGAAGTAAATGGGCTATCTATCTATCTATAAAAGTATAAATGGGTATAGTTGTTTTTTTCTTTTTATGTGAGGATAAAAATGTCCCTATCTAATAAAAGTATTACATTTAATATATACAGATTGGTAGTTAATTATAGTTAAATTATTATTATTACTATTATTAAATTATTCAATAAAATTTATGTATATAAACTATATTTATTATGCATTTGGACTTGTCGAATGTATATACATTAAATGTATATATATGTCAAAATGCATTTTATTTATTGCATGCATGCATTACTAACGATTTCTTTTAATTCTAAAATAAATTAAACTCATAAAAAATTACTAAATTAATTCTATAGCATTGTTATTCAGTTATTCAATAAAATTTATGTATATAAACCACATTTATTATGCCTTTTGACCTGACAAATGTATATTCTTTGTATCCTTAACGAGTTCATTGGTTTTATAATTATTAAATAAAATTTATATATATGAACCATGTTTTGGTATGCCTTTCGACTTCTCAAATGGATATACATTTTATTTATTATATGCATGCATTATGAATTAAATTTATTTTAAATTTGAAATTAAATTAAACTCATAAAAAATTCACTAAATGGGATTTGATAATATTAAATTGTCCTGGGTCTTTAATTAATATTATTCCTTTTCCTTTTTCTTCCAAAGGGGCAGGCTGAATTAAAGTGCTTTCTTGGAAGTTGGTTGCATAATTGAGCTAAGCAAACCGCGTCTACATCGGCCAAGACCATCTTTCGCCTTCTCACAAATATTTCTAGAAATTTCAACTTGTAAATATATAAAAAAATATATTTGAGTTTATATCTATCAACATACGTATTTGACTTAGACTCATATTTCATTATTACGGATTAATAGAAAATTATGATTAAAAGTTCTTAAATTAAATTGTTGTATATAAATCATATTGATTATGTCTTATGACTTATATATCAATTTTATTTATTACAAGCATTACTAATTAAATTTAAACTTGTAAAAAGATTCATTAAATTAATTCTATCAAATTTTTCATCATAACAAAGATATATACATTAAATGTAAATATATCACAATTATAAAAGTATGAACATATAGTGTCTTAAAGAATATATTTCACTAGGTAAAATATTTCACGAATCGTGTGCCATTATTCGTATCTTACAAATATCCACTAAATACATAGTATCTAATTTAATAGTCAAAAGTCTCTGCGGATAAGCTATATATTTATTTCAAACAATCAATTACATTTAATAAATTCATGTATATTCTATATTAATACGTGATTTAATTCATGAATCTAACTTTATGTTTAGTTAATGTCTGATTTCTAATGAACAATATAGAAAACTTTTCATATCATTAGATAATTCAAAGGAAATTGACACTAATCTAGGTATGCACGTATTTTTAATATCAATCTTAAACGCATTAGTAAACAAAAAGTAATATACAATTGTAAATTATTTTCTTTGTAAGATTATTGCTCGATCATATCATGAAGTCAAGTTATTGGCAACTCACAATTAGTATAAGATAAGATTTATATAAAACTTCTAATTGTTTCATCTTTTTTAATAGTTTATGTTAAGCAAAAGGAGTTCAAAGAAGTAATAGAGACATTTAGGAGTATTGTAGACATACATAATACATCGTGTCTTGGTAAAAAAATCATTTACTAATTTTACTTTCAATCTTATGCCATGTAAGTTACTTTGGTGTTTGTTTAGTTTGGTTAATTTTAGTTGAATCTAATAATTGATTTAGACACTTCGTTTAACCATTAAATTATTTGATTAAGTTGAAAAAATGATTTAGTATAAACATTAGATTATGAAAAATTAAATGGTATGACCAAAGTGTGTCTTACTTATTCTGAGAAGTTAGTTCAGTATTTCTCAATAGTTTGTGATATCTTTGAGAAAGCCTTCTCAACGTTTTTATTTTTTGTTTTTAATTTATCATTTTGCCTTGGTATTTAGCTATATAAAATTGTGGCATACATGGAATCTTTGCCCTAGAATACTATCATTGAGCTTCAAACTTGTCAACTTGACATTATGTGCTTGAGGTGCATCACGAAGTACTACAAGTGATGCTTGCTTGCTTGCTTGCTTCTTTGAATGACAACTTATAAACCGCTGGGGTTACTATAGTTTTGAATTACCTTTCAACAAGTTTATTAGTTTATTAATTGAAATGTTGGCTTGTGCTTATTCTTCAGTTGTGGAACCATCTACTTATTTTACTTTTGTAGTTATTATATCTTGCTTCGTAATACTATATTATATTAAGTAGATTATTTATTAAACTTTTTATATTTTTGTGAGTTTAATTAAAATTTAAAATTTAGGTACTATCAATGAGGTAATCACCTATCCTATACGATTAATAAAGTATAGTTCATTTTTTATCCATACTTTCAAGTGATATGTCTCAAGTATCCTTTTCTAATTTTATTCCACATCACTATATCTTATAATAAAAATATAAATCAAATTAAAATGACATACAAATCAACATATATATTAAATTTATTGACAACAATAGAAAATAAATTAAATATTAAAAATGACTTAAAACATGACCCAAATGAAATCATCAACAATTTCAGCAACTATTAATTATTGTAGTGTAAAACACATATGTAAATCATATCATTTCAAAATATATTTATTTTAATATTTTGCGTTTCTTAGATGTTCGTTGTTTTCTTTCCTCAACAAGGGGTTCTTAAAATGGTAATGCATCAACAAACATCGAAGCTGGATTCAACTTCAGGTACAATTTATTCAATATTAAATATTTTGATATATACTTGAAACATTAACATATAATACAAAATCATATTAGCTAGTATAGATATCGAAAATGACCACACATTATGCTTAGGCTTTCAAGCGAAAAGAAAAAATATCATTATTTGGGTATTATGGAATCCAAATAATTATTAAACTTCTAATAATTGATGGAATGATAATTTGTTATATATTATACTTAGCACTACTATAGCTGTTTTCCAATGGAACACAAATAATGTTTTGATCATGTATATCACCCAACCAAATACAAAAATGGAAAATATTTTCTATAAGAGTTAAAGTAGCAATTATTTTTCTGTATTTCTTTTACTTTTATAGTATTCCCACTCTAACTATAGAGAAATTTGAAGCCATGCAATGTTCCACTTAGAGTGGTTTAAGTTCTCTATTCTATTCCTCATTTCACCTCCTATTTCATTTTGAAAATATATAACATGTCTCTTAAATATTTTCTTATAAAAATAATTAATTCAAAATCAGATACACTCAGTATAAATTCAATAAGTTGGAATAAGAAATAAAATACAGGATCCAAAATGCACTCAAAGACACTTTTATATTCTGCATTCATGTTCTTCTATAACTTTTACCCTCTACAATCGTTATAACTTGCAACAACCAAATAACTCAAGCGAAATACAATAAAAAGAATAAGGATAGAAAGGGTAAATTAAAATTATTGATTTGTTGGTGCGCTAATTATCACAACACCTTTTATACTATCTCTTCTCTAAATCAGTGATCCATCTATTCAAAAGAATAGGTCATTGCCTATTTTTCTATTCCTCGTTATCTCTATATGCATAACTATTCCTAGCAAAACTTTAGCCTGTGTCTCCTGAATTATATATGTTATTCTTCCACCAATGGATTCTTATAAATGAAACTAATTGACGGTTACCATCTCAATGTTTCTTTCCCTCTTCAACATTCATAGCAAATTTCTTCAGTTACTATACAAATACTTCAAGCAATGCCCAAAAGGGAGATTGTATAGAGTAACAGAAGTTTACTAATCCAAAAAAGAAAATTTGATGTATGCAACCACAAAAGGATTCAACAAAGCCAAGAACATAAACCCCAACAAAATTCATTGCTGACCCACCAACATAAATACGAACTAGACTAAAAGCCTTTAACATTTTCCTTCGTCTACAATATTCATAAACACACTTCGTTGACTTTACATAATTTTTTGGCAATTGAAAATCAAATGAAACCAATCAAAAGGTATGTACGTCATAAATGTAGCCTTTATATTCATAAGTCATATAAATGATGGAGTTTGATTGCTTGTCAAAATTAGTTAGGGGTGTGATCAAGATCAAGATTTTCCCTTTTTGGTCATTTTATTTCGTATTGTAGTTTTTTAAAAAAGAAAGAGAAAAATGTTTAAAAATTAATATATCACAAAAATATACATTCAAGATACATAATTAATTATATTAATACTGTATCACATTAAATACACTAATTATTGAGTACTGATACTTTGAGATACTAATATCATATTAATCACATTGATTGTTAAATACTAATCCTTTTATACTTTTTGGTACTTTGATTAAAATTTCTAAACTTTGATATTGTTAATAAAGTAACAACTTCTATATAATTAATAAAGGATCATAGTTTTTGATGTATTTTGAAGTGATATGCTTAAAATATCTTATTTTTATTTTTATTTCACATAACGAGATCTTATACCAATCACAAAAATATAAATATAAATTAAATTAAAATAAACTACAAATATACAAATTAATTTATTAAGGAAACATAAAAAAATAAATTAAAAATTAAAAGTACATGAAACTACGACCCAAATGAAATGGTTTAGTAGTTTCAACTACTATTAATTATTATGGTATAGAAGATACATGTAAGTCATATCTTTTAAAAATATTAAAATTTTCAAAATAATTCTATTTTACTATTTTCAATTCACATATTTACAATTTTTCATTTTTTGGCAAGGGGTTCCTAAAATAATAATGCATTGGCAGACTTCTAAGTTAAGTTCAACATCATGTATACTTGATTCATTATTAAATATTTTGGTATATATTTGAAATATTATCATATATGGCTAACTTGAAAAATCACCAATATTTTTATATCCATGCATGGACATCATTTTGTAATGCTATAATTATAACAAATCCATCTTGACAACAAAGACTAGATAGAATGAAAAGGAAATAGACGGCATTAAGTACTACAAAGAAGTAGGAGTACATAGAAAAAGTTACGGAGTTTAGGAAAATAAATAAATCAATTAAAACATATGAGAAGAAGTAGAGTATAGAGCAAGAAGTTGGTGCTTCTTCTTCAACCGTAGCTTCTAATAGAACCGAGTTAGTTATGGAAAAGGGAAATTATAAATATTCTCCCGTGAAATGGCTTCAAAGAGCATAAATGATTCCTTGTCAATCAAAGGGTCAGTATTTTCTCTATAAATATCATTTATGTTTTCTATGTTCTTTCAACAAATATAATATTATGCAGGCACAAAAAATTTCCAATTCTTAAACTAATGGTTTTTACCAAGTTCGACAATTCACGACCCTATATGCTTAAAGATTCATGAATTGAAAAAGATACCTAATCACAAAACATTGCAATGCTATAAGATTTGAATATGAACCTCGTACATTTTGTTGTGATAGTGGAAAAATCATGCTTGCTCCGATTCAAATGCCAGATGAATTGCATGACTTGTTTTACTTCTCAATCAGAAGAGGCTTTGAATTTTCAAACAAATATCCGAGTCTTAAACAGCATATTTTCTTTTACCTCATTTGGTGTGAAATTAGATAAAGAGCTTGCATCTGAAAAATATGAAGTTTATACTTTCTAAGCACAAGGAATGGTGTATCATGATCTTCTAGGTTTAACTCCAAATGAAAATGGGCTTGGTAATTTTCAATTGTATTTTGTTGAAACTGAAAATGAGGTTGAGAATAGAATGAAGATACCGGAAAAATCAAACTTATCAGAAATAATTGTTATGAAGCTAATAAAACTTATGGAGGTAAATCCATATGCAAAAATCTTCAGAAGGTTAAAGGATTACCCTTCAATAAATGAAGTTCAGCTCTATATCTCAAAAGATGTGAAATTAGATCAACGAGTTTATAATTCTCCAAGTGTTGATCATGTTGCAGCTATTTGGGTAGAAGGAAACAATCCTAATATATCGATGGAACGAGATATTGTTGTCCATGCAAGTTCAAGTCATAAACATAGAATAAAACACTATTATGGTTGTCACGATCCACTTCAATATCGACTTCTTTTCCCATAAGGTAATATTAGATGGCACCAAAATATTCTAAAAAGAAGTACCAAAACATCCAATGGCTCAATCGAAAAGAATGAAACCATCCAAGCGACTCTTACAAATAGTCCAACGGTTGTTGAAGAACAACAAATAGGTTTATTTCTTTTTTATAGATTATTCATTATTTATTACTCTAGCATTAGAAAATCATAATTGTTTGCTTTTTTCTTTCAAAAAAAAAAAAAATGCATCCACAGAAAACTTAGATAATAAGAATTTAAAGATATAAACTTTTGTGAATATACGCTTTAAATTTTTTATTCTAAAAACTTTTGAACAATTTTTAAGTGAAATTTTTCATACTTGAAAATTATAAATTATTTTTGTATAAAATGCTCAAGGTTCTAATGTCAATCTTATTGTAAAATCATGCTTAATATGTAAAGTATTACATAATATAATATCATTTTCTACTACTACATCTTGCTTCGTATTTTCAGCAATTACATCTAATGTAATACTTTTCAGCACATAATGCACATACTACTGCTAGCTTTAATGGGGATGAATTTGCTTTTGTGGAGGATATTCTTCTACAAGAGCAAGAAGGTGTGTATATATATATTTAAATTCAATTAATTATCTCAAATTTAAATTAGACAAGGTACTAAAATTTCTTTGAAAATTCTCATACTATATGAATAGTTGTCCATCAAGAAAGTAAGAAAAAGGTCTCCTATCAAGATTATAGTTGCTACAAGCTACAAATTAGAAACTCGAGACATTCTACTCTACTTTTTGCTAGAAGGCTTTTGCAACAATATGTAGTCGACATGTATATAAAATTGGAGACCACAAGATTGGACTATTGTCATCATAACCAATCAAATTTAAGAGCTGAATTATATCAAGGAATCATGGATAGCATTCTTAAAGGAGAGATAAGGGATAGTGAAGTTGGAAGAGAATCATTCTACCAGCATCTTTTATTGGGGGTCATAGAGATATGCTTTAAAGATATCTTGATGCATTGGCATTAGTCCAAAGATTTGGAAAACTAGATCTTTTTATTACAATGAATTGCAATCTAGAATGGAATGAGATACAAGAATATTTATATGATGGATAGAGAGCTTAAGATCGACCAGATATGACTCCTAGAGTGTTCCAAGCAAAATTTTAAGACTTGAAAGACTAGTTAGAAGAAGGAAATTTTTGGAAAAGTAGTTGTACGTGTACATGTGATTGAATTTCAAAAAAATGGGTTGCCACATGCTGATATGTTGATAATTTTGAAGTCTGAGCACAAAGTTATGAGTCCAAATTATTTGGATAGGTTTGTTTGTGTAGAACTTCCAGATGCAAAAAAAACCTATACTTTATGACTTAGTTTTTATGCATGAACCATGTGGAGATAAAAAAAGGAATAATTCGTGTATGGTTGATGGAAATGCAAATATCATTATCCACGTCCATATTGTGAGAGCACAATTCAAGGAAAAGATAGGTATCTAATTTACAGAAGGAGAAAAACTAGAATAACCGTTGAAGTTTGTAATGCACAACTTGATAACCAGTAGGTGGTCCTTTATAATCCATATCCCTTATCCCGATATAATTGTCATATTAACATGGAGATATGTTCTAGAGTAATAGTGAAATATCTGTACAAGTATATCTAGAAGGGGCATGATAGTGTTGCCAGTAATATAATCCACGGGGATGAAGAAAATACAATTGATGAAATTAAGCATTTTCAAGATATTTGGTGGGCCTCAGCTCAAGAAGCCATGTGGAGAATTTTGAATTCAATTTGAATGAAATATATCTAGTAGTTATTGATTTACAGCTTCATTTCCCAAAACAACAATTTGTAACTTATTGGGCAAATCAAAATTTACAAAATGTTCTCAAATGTGATCATGTCTCCAAAATAATGCTCATGAAATGTTTCTTTATGTGTTAGCAAGGAAATGTTTTTACAAAGAATTTCTAGAGCACTATGTTTTGGGCAAGCAACGTAGATGTTGTAATGATAGGAAGAAAAGAGGTGTTGTAGGTCATGTACACAATGCAAATCCCATTGAAGGAGAAAGATATTACCTTAGATTGCTCTTAAATCATGTTAGAGGGCCAACATCTTTTCAATATTTACTAATAGTAAATGGGATTAGATGCTCAAGTTTCAAAGAAGCAACATAAAAAAGAGGATTGCTAGAATCTGATCACAGTGTTCTTGAATGTCTATATGAAGCCATTACTTTTAAGATGCCACATGAATTGCGAAGATTATTTGTAGTTACATTGGTGTATTGTCCCCCAATAGATGTGAGAAATCTTTGGTATACTTTTTGTGAAGTACTAGCTGAAGATTTTACAAAAGAATCAAGAACCTGAATTGACCTACAACTTGCCAAAACTTTGCAAAGTGTGAACTTTTTTGTTAGAAAGCATGGGAAAAAGCATAATTTCATATGATCTTCCAATCATTCCATTTTATGTCAATAATGTATGATTTGCCAAGAGAAATACAAGGTGAGATGTCGATAGAAGTACCTTTAGAAGATTATAAAGCTCCACCAAAGATAAATCTTGAACAACTTAGTGCTTTTACAATGATTTTGCAATGTGTACAAAATGATAAAGGTGGCATGTTCTTTATTGACGGGCTGGGGGGACAAGCAAAACATTCTTATATCATACATTATTTGCTCATCTAAGATCCAAAAAAAATAGTAATTGCAATTGCAACATCTAGAGTTGTAGCTACAATAATGCAAGGAGGACGAATAGCACATTCATGTTTCAAATTACTAACAGATGCAAATGAGTCAAGTAAGTGCACTATATCCAAGCAAAGTAGAGTTGCAGAACTATTGCGTCAACTAAAATTGTTGATATGGGAGAAGCTCCAATGGCAAAGAGATGGGCAATTGAGAATGCCGATGATTGCCTCAAAGATATAATGGGAAATGATGAGCATTTTGGTGGAAAAGTGATAGTTTTTGGAAGAGACTTTAGATAGGTATTACCAATTGTTCTAAGAGCTACAATTCATCAAACCATTTCTGCAAGCTTACTGAAATCAATATTATGGAGTAAAATGACAAAAATTACTTTGTCAAGAAATATGAGAGCTTGAAATACAGCAGATTTAGTGATTTCTTACTTAGAGTTGGAAATGGGGAGAAACGAACTGATGCTGAAGGAAACATCAATATTCCTAAACAGATGATTATCAAGTATGATAATGAAGAAAACTCCCCATTTCAAACTTATTAGTGAAATTTTCCCAAGTTTGAGTAAGAATGTTGATTCAGCTAATTACATGACAAGTCAAGCAATACTAACAGCGAGAAATGAAGATGTGATAAACTGAATGGAAAGTTGATCTCTATATTTCCTAGGGAAGCATGGACATTTAGTAGTTTTGATGAAGGTGTTGATGAAACAAATCATCAATATGAAGAGAAATTTTTGAACTCTTTGACGCCAAATGGTTTTCCTCCACACAAGTTGGTACTAAAAAAAAATTGTCCAATCATCCTTTTGAGAAACTTTATAGCACCCTCTCATGGGATGACCCCTCGTTGAGACGCCATTCAATTTAGTCTTAATTCCAATCCAAAATAATCAATAAGCTCATCAAAAATATTTCAAACTTAAAAAAATTAGCAACGAATTTCAAACTTAAACAACGTCAATAAGAGAATAAGAGATAGTAGCATACTTCAACTTACTCAACCTTTACAAAACACTATATACACACCTTAGATGATCCCATGACATACAACATAAGTACTAAGTACATACCATCAATAGTTTCTAAATGTTTGATATAATATATGCACTCTGCAAATGTTAAATTCAGACTTGACATATTACAACATCTCTAAGGTTACAAAATATGCCCAAGTATGACCATAAGCAAATATACATGACTATTATAATACAAAATCATACTCGTTGATCCAACCAGAAGTTCAAGCTTATCATTCTATCCTGTATGAGAAAATATAGAGTAAACTGGGGGGAGGGGTAAGTCCAAAGGACTTAGTGACGGATATTCATAATACAAAAATAGGGATCTATCAAGGAAAGATCAACCCAACAATCGTCAATTAACAACAAGAATAGGAACAAATTGGATACAGGTAATCAAGTATCAATTTACAAGTGGATTAGTCAGGAATGATCATAGGGATTAACAATTTCAAAGCTATCAAGAGGTTCTAGCTCAAGGGGTTGCAACTGTCCACTCAAATGGCCTCAGATCATCTTAATTAGATTAGTTTGGGATAAATGTTCTATCTTAATCGAATTAGTTTAGGAGAAAATACAGATGGCTCATTCGATCTGGATAATAGCCCAATCTAGACCAAGAACTTCACTACCCTTGATGCTCCACAAACAGGGTACAAATAATCAAACTACAATCAAAATACAAATCAAAATAGAACAAACTTATCAAATTCACTTATCATTAATTTCCGACTTACGGCTTATCCCATTCACATAGCAGGAATTAACGTCCTGTTACTAAATCTAAGAGTTTTGAGCTTACGACTTATACCAAACACACAACAAGGATTAATATCCCGTTACTTACCCAAATCTCATGGGTTTACGACTTATCCCATGCACACAGTAGGGATTAATGTCCCATTACTTGTTTGAGAGTTTAGGATTTACGACTTATCCTATGCACACAGTAGAGATTAATGTCCCTTTACTCCCCTATGACAATCACAAACCATAACAGATAACAAATGAATGGATAACAGATAATCAAAAAACCAACCAACGGGAACAAAAGTAGAATGATAACAAGTACTAGTCGAGATAATTAACAAGACAGTGACAAGTACAAAACAGATAACACTTGAAAGTCCAAGGTGCTAGAATGAACAGAATTAACTCATTAGAGTAAAAACAAGTACTAACCCTCATAGAGGTATACAAGTCAATCAACCAAATACGATCTAGTGTACAATTAGGTATAGATCTCAAATAAACGCGCAATATAATTCAAACATTCATGAATAGGTACAAACAAACAAGTTAACCCTCATAGGGGTTATGCCACAAGAACAAATAGATATAACAAGGCTAGGATGATAAACCCTCACCTCCATAATCTCAGAAAAGTTAGCACAATCTGCTGTCTACTGATCTGTGGGACCTATTTCTTCTTCACCTAACCAAAATAGTATATTCATAGTTAAATCCACATTCAACCTTATCTCTTACTAGTATACTTATCAATATTCCAAAACCACTAATTTATCCACTTAACACATAGTTATAAACTTAATCATTGCTATCAATACAAATCTATTAATTAAGCTACTAATACAGAAGTAATCATGAGATGTGCCTTAGTTATTAAAGAAGTATAATCCGGTTCCTATTCATATTTTATCCTCATATCATCATCCCAAAACATCAATAATAATCCAATTATCTCAATTAACCTGCTTCTGTCACTCAAGTCTCAAATCCCAAAAAATAGGGTTTTCATATTATAATATCTGATAATTTCCCATAATTTTATAAAATAATACTATCCAATTTTACCAAACTCATACTGGTGCATACATACACTGAGTCTTAATCCCATATCATCTCAAATCATCCAATTATCATATCTCAAGTTCCAATTTCATAAATCATAGTTAAATAGCTTAATTATCTCAATTAATCCTAAAATTACATTAAAAAAAATACAAGTTTGGGCCCACTAATTATACTATAGTCCATGCATGGTCTTGTTGTATATCCCTTTTACCCACTAATATGCTTATCCAGACCTCGAAACTACGAACTAAGAACACCACTGCGACCCTCACAAAGAGACGAGGATATTATCTTTGAACTGTCATTGTGCCGCCGCCAAAGACAATCACCAACACCACTACAAGACACCTTATGGCTTCATAATTCCAAATATCCAATCAAATTTACCATAAACCATTGGGAAAAGCCTCGACAACGACCATGAAGAGATGGTGTCATCCTCTCTGATCACCAAGCTTTCGCCATCTTCGGTGGTTAAATCTTAAAATTGAGCTCACCAAATGCCTCCCCGAGCTGAGTTCTTCTCAAAACACCCTAGTCCCACCTCTACCATCATCAAAAAAATAGAAAACCAACAACACCCATAGTCCTCTTTCGGCCTTTATGTTTTCAGTGGCTCGCCGGTGGAAAGTATGTGCATGTGTTATGGATAGAATCCCTAGAACGAAAGGAGTAGAGTGGTTGGAGTGGTTTTAGGAGAAAAGCCATAGCTAGAAAGATTGCCGTAGAGAAAAGGGTGATCGGCTCAGTGAAGAAGGAGAAGAAAATAGGGAGAAATTGCAAAATTTCTTTTTTTATAAAATGCAAATTTGTTTCTATTTGCAGATTGACCCCCAAAATACTATTTAGCCTCCAATCAAGTCCTTACAGAATTTAAGAAATTTAGATTTGACCCCATTGACCAAAGTTCTTCCATGCAAGCTCCTTTGATTTTAAAAAGCGATCAATCAAGTTTTTGAAAATTGCAAATTTGCCCCCAAAAATTTCAAAAATTTTGCAATCAAATTCTTTTGATTTATTTTCTAAAATACCGAATTTTAGGGGTGTTACAAACTTAGATACTCAAATGGATTATGTAATGGTGCGAGAATGGTATGCAAAGATTTCAAGAATAATGTACTTAATGCAGATATTGTATTTGGTCAACATAGCAGCAAGCATGTACTCATACCTAGAATACCACTCTCACTGGCTAAA
Organism: Jacaranda copaia; assembly: GCA_014898725.1. Classification (NCBI taxonomy): domain Eukaryota; kingdom Viridiplantae; phylum Streptophyta; class Magnoliopsida; order Lamiales; family Bignoniaceae; genus Jacaranda; species Jacaranda copaia. The sequence continues at coordinate 51,240 of JACGDI010005462.1, read as the reverse complement.
AATGAAGGCTACCCATTCAAATTCAAGTGAAAGCAATTTCCAGTTAGACTCTGCTTTGTCATGACATGACAATTAATAAAGCGCCAGACCAAACAGTTCCAAATGTAGAAGTCTAATTGCCACAATCTATTTTCTCTCATGGCCAATTATATGTGGCTCTCTCTAGAGGAACATCGCTATCTACCACAAAAGTTTTGATCAGACTAGATATTGCCTATTCTAGAGGAAAAACATGCATAAAAAATGTTGTCTACAAAGAAGTTTTAAATGTAGGTACTAACTATAATTATTCTTTATGTAACATATTATAGATTCCAATGGACAAAACTAACATTATATTCTTATTAGGATGCACATCACATAGACAAAGCAATGTGGAAGTTGAAATGATTGTACTATAAGACTCAAATATTTAAATGTAAGTGAACACAAAATTTTTACACACATCTTTAAATTACTACCAAAGTCCTTATATTTTATATTTTAATATGTACACAGAATTCTTACATCTTTCTCATTTAGCTTAATAAATGGTAGCTAGCATATCATTTTTATTGGATTCTTTTGTTATAGATTTCTGTTAACTGAATTCTTTATGTTTCAATTAATATACTTCCTTTGTCAGTTTTATTTAGCTTTTCAGCCAAGTTGATGACCATTAGACTCTACAGCTAATAGAGTATAGATTTATATACTTGTATCAAACACTTCTTCAATTGTATTTTGCTACCAGATTTATTGAACTTTTGATATGCACTACACATGAATTACTTGAGTGATCTTATGTAATTAGTTATACATCGTGTTATTGTATTATTAAAATTTCAAATGACTATATATTTTTCTATTTTTAAATTTTTTCCTATTCAATAACTATATGAATTAAACATAAAAAAGAAGTATAATTCATAAATTAAATAAGCATAAAAAATTAACAAATCACGTGCAACACACATGCACCTTTCTAGTATCCTGAAATAGCCAAATGATAAGATCCTATATTTTATCCTATCTAAAATATCCATACAATGAGACTTTATATTCTATCCTACCTTACTTTATATAACTCAGTACTTGTTGGGTCTAACTTCTTGAATAAATTTTTTTAGTATTTTGATTAATTTTTTTGTATTAACATATTCTTTTTATATATTGTAACAAAAAAAGATATTATTAAAATTTAATTAGTGCATATATTAAATTAAATTAAATTAAATTACACATTTAATTTTATATATTAAATGAATAAAATAAAAAAGATACTATTTTTCCTTCTAAAATTCAGAGTAAAATATCATATGCTAGTCCACTTTCTTATATTGTTGGTCTAATCATATACTAATTATACACTATTTTTTTTTAAAAAAATATTTCTGAAAAGTATTTATACTTCAAATTTAGGAGTGGCAATTTCTAACACGATATGATAACCTGCCATGATCAACATGAAAAAGTTAGGTTGGGGTTAACCTATTTTAGGTTCGGGTCCAATAAGTTCAACACGAATAAGAATCTAAAGAAAATAGGTTAGGATGGGTTGAATTTCATGTTACACAATTAACCTAAAATTTGATTATGGATCACATGACAACTTGAACCCAAATGGACCAACTCGACCCATTTGAATTAAACAAGTAAAATTTAAATTTTTTAGGAATAATAATATAAAATAACAAAATAAATCTTCAAATTTTGAACTTTAACAATATCACTTTGACATTTTTCGGTCTTATTTATTTTTATAGCCATATAGGATGGATTATTACAATTTTAAATTACTTCTAATGGTTATTTTTGGATCTAAGTGAACATGAAAATTGTACTGCAAAGAGTTAACAAAACATTGCTTTAACTACTGAATTATCTTAGAAGTTTTCCTTAGGCCTTATACAACATAAGATTTTGCATATATAAATAGATAAGAATTCCTTCTATTGGGAGGTTATAAAAATTTCAAAATACTTAAGCAAGTTTTTGTAGTAAATTATGTGTATAATTTAAAATATTTATTTACTTATTTGTTTGATGTTATATTTTTATTGATTTACGTATTGCTTAATTGAATCAATATAAAGTTAAAAAATAATGGCATCAATTTTAAAAATTTAAAAGAGAAATTAATCGATTCAAAAGATCCAAAAATTAAAGCGAGTAGGTGAATAAAAAACTTGGGAAAGTATGATATTTTTAAAAATAAGACACTCTACGATTTCAATATTTTTATGATGCCAATAGATACCAGAAAATGAAAGGAATAAAAGTCCTAAAAATTAATATATTATGTGGTTCAATTAAAATTATTTTACAAAGTCGCTATTATGGAGTTATAATGAGAACTCCTTACTCCTATTCTAATTTATTAATAATTAAAAATAGATAAAATTTAAAAACAAAAATTTATGTAGATAAAAAATATTTTAAATGCCAGGTAGCTCTTCTCTTCCTCATTTTTTTAAAACATTTTGCTCTCCAATTATATTTTTTTATCTCTTTAATTTTACATTTTTTATTTTTTTTTTTAAATAGTTTTTCAATATAAAAAATTTGAAATATCACATCATACTTTAAACTATATGCCATACTTTCTGATAAAAAGATTAATCTTTCATCATTAGTTTCTTAGATAACATGGTAGGCTCATATTTTATGGGCGTATATTATTGATTTTAGTATGAAACAATTGACTAAAGGAAACTAAGACAAAACAATGTGCATGGTGTCAATAGAATAAAATATTTTTATATTTAAATAAAGGTAAATAAATTATTGAAAAATATATTTTTTTATAAAAAATGATAAATATTTATAATTATATATATTGAAAATTTATCATTAATCTATTTTTTATTGATATATGTTTGATGGGGTTAAAAGTCGTTTATAGTGAATAGGATTGTGTTTGGGCTAATTCAAATAGGAAGTAGGATTGTGTTTGGGCTAATTCAAATAGGAAGTTGCTTTGTTATGCTTTCATTAATAATAGATGTGGTTTCTTTGCTTGGAAGACCTTCCAATATGTAAAAGAGTAAGACACGTGACACTTGGATTACTTAGGATGTTGTATGCAATAGAAGAAAAATCGTTAAAACTTAAAAAAAGGCAAACTATATTGGTATATCTATTGGTATTTTTTTGATTGAGTGTTCTTCACTTTGTTGGGATTAAAATCCAAACAAGTATAATTTAAGAAACCAAAAAAAATCCAATTTAATGACCAAAAAAAGGGTACCGAAAAATTAAATTAACTTAGTTTGTTCTTTTTTATTATCAAATTAAATATAATATTACACATGAGTTCGACACCTATTTTGATATATCATAAATATTTTTCTATTAAGAATAAACCACATTTATATGGATGCATTTATGAAATATCATTCTTTTTCCTCATTAATTAAATATGTGATTTTAAGACTCAATCTATTCTTTTTCATTGTCATATTAAATTTACTATTATATTTGAATTGAACACATAATTTAATATATAAAAAATAATTCTTTTTGTTATTTCTGAGGGAGAGCATAAAAGGAATATCTACACAAATGTATTTATGAAGTATCTTTTTTTCCTCATTAATTGATTTTTTACTTAATTAATTTCAATTCAGTTATTAAGTTTAATTGGAATAAATTTAATTTAGTCGTAGTTTATCATACAACCATACATATTGAATATGATGGTAATAGTCTCATTAGATGAGGGTATAGTTTAATAACTTAATTTTAGTTTAATTGCTATTTTCTATAATTGCAATTAAAAATGTTGGTGGAAATATAAATTTCAATATATGTAATTGCATTTGCTAATTAGGAAATTTTGATTTAATTAATTCTAATCTAATTATTATTTTCTATATGTCTAATTAAAAGTACACTTAATTAGGAATAAATGTAATAAATACAAAGTATATGCAATTGATATATAAATTTTTTAAGTGGAAAAGACTTGACCACAGTTATTATTTTTTGTTGAGTCTAATTAAAAACAAACTTAAATTTGACTGTACTTATCATTGAAAATGTGTATTAAATGTGTTGATTTTAATATATGTAATCACATTTGCTAAGTAAAATATTTATCAATTAATATTAATGTAATTATTATTTTCTATTAATCTAGTTAAAAATATATTTAATTTTTAACAAATGTAATAAATACAATTATGTACATTTAATGTATATACATCACTATTTAAAATAGAAGACTTGGCTTTATTAATTATAATTATCATTTTCTATGAGTTTAAATACTGAATATAGATTTGATATATATGAAAGACTTGATCCATTAATTATTATTTTTCAATGAATTTAATTAAAAATAAACTTAATTTGATTGTAATTACCATTAAACCATATATATTAAATTTGATAATTTTATTCGATAGGGAGAAGAAATCACTATACTCATTTATATTTTTATAGATAATATAGATATAGAGTATAGATACAAATATAAATAGATAGATAGATTGTTTAAATATGTATTGTTATAAAATCATCTAAAAATATCCTCCTATTAGGCTAATATAACAATAGTCATGTGCAATGCAATGAAACAAATATCCATAAAATAAAAAACCTTCATATTTGCTGGGTATTGGATCATCCCTCCTCATTCGGACAAGACCTTGTTGGCTATGATATCATTTATGGGGAGACAAAACCGAAATCTAAGATTGTTGGCACTCTGAGCTATAATAACAATTATTATTATTATTATTATTATTATTATTATTATTATTATTATTATTATTATTATTATTATTATTATTATTATTATTATTATTATTATTATTATTATTATTATTATTATTATTATTATTATTATGTATGATTGCGAAGTAGCCTTTTACACCAATATTCCTCTGAAAAGATATAGGTAATGTTTGTTTACAAATTATGTATTTTGGATTATTTATTTTGGGAGAATGAGTTTTGGGAGTGGGGTTGGGGAATGTGAAATTTGTATTTGAAAATGTGATATATGTTTATGATTTGGGAATAGTAAGAAATTATTTTGGAAAAATTTGGTATGTTTGTTTATGTTTTGGGAGGAGACAAATTTTACTATAGCAATCAAATTAATGCATTTTTGTTGTTTTAGAAGAAGACAAATTCTATTGTAGTAATCAAATCAATATTTTTTTGTTGGATTTTGAGGGTGTAAATAGATGTTATTAGTATTTTTTATTATGATATAGTAATAAAATATTATGATACGTAAATATATGTATATATGATCGTAATGATTGTGATGTAAAAAATATGAGATTTTTGGTCATTTGTCAGTTAAATTACAAGGATAATGTGGTCATTTTAGAA
>JACGDI010005461.1:1878465-1904136 GCA_014898725.1 Jacaranda copaia | reverse complement strand
TCTTTTTTTTGGATGGGTTTAATATTTTTCTCCTTCTCCTTCTTGGAAGGGAAAAGGGAAAAAAGAATAGCTAGCTGGAGTGAAAATTTGCTTCTTTTTTTCTTGCTTTTTCCCTCAAAGTATAGTTGAAACAAGCGTGGTTGATTCATGATGGAATTTGCTTCGGAGTTTCTCTAATCTCTACAATATTTTTATAAAATTAATGTCTTTACAAATTTATAATTTTTTTCTCTATCATATATTCTGTTTCTTGATCTCACATGGGAGAATTATCACTCGGAAACATTTCTGGTCTATATATTTGCAATCCTGCTGCCTATCTAAATATGTAAATGTTGAACTGGTGACTAACCAATCATAGATTTTATATTGCGTGTGCTTGTCTTTTCCTTTTCCTTTCCTTTCCTTTTCTTTTTTTTTTTCCCACTAAATTCAGTACAATGTTGCTGTTTGCAGTTTCCTACGGTGTAAAATTAATGTTAAGTTCTTGAGGTTTTGGAAATGCCCGTTTGATACTTTGGTGCTTTGAAATATGTAGATAATCAAATAGAAAATATTTTGTTCAAAGATAAAGTACGCATGGTGGGAGCTCTGCCACGGGTTCACAGAAAAACTTAGTGTTTGAACTGATGAACCATAGGTGTGGTAGGAGGAGTTTTTTATGACATGTAGCAGAAATAATACATATCCTATTTTTGACAAAGGTTTTGTGGGTAAAATTGTTTTGAATCCAATTGTTTTCCTTGTGTTTATACTGCTTTGTTGTTGTCATTCTTTTGTTTTTCATGCTATATCCACTTACTGGGCTCAATGCACTTTTTTATAGTTTATCTAGTATCTAATTCATGACATTCACTTTTGAGGGTCAATACTTACAGACTTGCTGAAGAAACAAGAGCACTGGATATTCTGTCTCTTATTGGAACTGTTTGTGAGTGTTTGAATAAATTCAACTTCAGCCTTGATGCAAGGGCATAGGAGTTCTGTTAGTACCTTGCCTGAAAATCAGAACTTCAATCATGGTTCTACGTCAAGTGATACTGGCATAGATTCCCATATGTCCTGGAATGGTATGCCTACTTCTGCACAAGATTTGCTACCAGAGTACAGAATGACATCTAGTGAGAGCAATATTCAATGTCTGCCTGATGTAGGGCATGAGGGACTGAATGGTGAGTGGACTTTAGGTGAAACTAGTTCCAGTGCTGCACAAAGTCAAGGTGACTATAATGAAGGAAAAAGAGAACACACATGGAGCATTCATTCTGGAGCTGCTCTCACCTTGGAAGAACATCAGTACGAACCATCTAATATTCTTTCAATGGATAATGTTGATGTAAATGCAGATGGCAATCAGACAGCAAATGGGTCATCTCTTTTGCAGATTTCCGGCTCTGCCACGCATCCTCAGGATCTTAACATGTGTTCAGAGGGAGACCGTGACGATATTGACTGTCAGGTGGATGGGCACCTCAATACATATATATCTATTGGATCGTCAACTGAGCTGATGACAAATACTGGTAGTTCCTCTGATTCCTTTGGGATGCCTTCTGGATGTCGTGGATATGCAACTGAGGGGAGTGAACACAGGTCAGGTTGTTCTTTGGATGGTCGACGCATATCGTGCAAGAGAAAAGCACTTGAAGTACATGTTGGACAGTCTTCTGGAGCAGGAAGTTCTAATTGCTTTCAGCATGCTGAACAAAGTCAATTTCTTTCTGAAGCAGGTGCTCAGGTTGCCAGCAACATTGGTATGTCGATGCAAACAGAAAATGACCTGGTCATTAATAATGGATCAGAGCAGGCGAATCCAAGGCTGAGGCTTGGTGTTGGAGCAGCTGCTTCTGCAAGCCCTTTCTCTTTGTCTGCCAGAGGAACTGCAGAAAGTTCATGCAGAAATTTCCGTTTGCGCATCAATGGCTCACACCAGCAAGATCACATACCTGGCAATCCATTTTCAACAGAGTCTGATGTTGGAAATGCAGATATTTCATCTTCTCGGCATTCATCCAGACTAGTTCTTCGTAATCATTTGTTTGACTTGAATCCAGCTCCTGCTGTGGAGAATGGAAGCCTTCATGGTCAGTCAGTTCTTTTGCATGTCCCTTCTGTCCGTCGAAATCCTCATTCAAGGTGGAGTGGAGCATCTAGCTCAAGAACTAGTAGTTCATCTGCTTCTGCTATTTCTGGAGAGAGGGATGCTATGCTTCATGAAGAATCTACATCAAGAAATATTCCCAGAAGCATTTTGGAACGTCCTATATTTGTTCCTCCTAGTGAGATTGGAAGTTCATCACAACCACCCACAAACTGGAACTTGGCTGGTGGGAGTAACAGTATCGCCAGAAATGTTGCATCTGGTTCCCGGGTGGGCTCCTCTTCAGGGTTCAATCCATCTGCGTCTACTTTGTCTCAACGTGGCTCTTCACAATTTCCTCGGAGACTATCAGAACTTGTTCGAAGGTCTCTAATATCTTCTGCAGATACTGATTCTGGAGGTCAGAGCAGTAATCATGCCATACGATCGAGTTCATCTGCTAGCTCACAGGACATAGCACTTTCATCTGGATCTGGTAATCATGATCTCCATATATCAAACTCAAGGTCAGCATTGTTGGAGAGACATCTTGATGGTGCTTTTGGTTTACCTTATTCACTGCGAAGTTTGGCTGCTGCTAGTGAAGGAAGAAGCAGCATAATGTCTGAGGTATATCTATATCTCGTACACTGCATTTGCATTGTTTGTTATGGAAGTTATTTAGAATCATGGTTGATAGTCCACTGAATGAGTTTACATCAAGTTTTATTCTTTTATTCATGTTGCATGTAGTTGTGGTCTAGACTTGGTTGCTTCTAACTTGGATTTAAGAATTTCATGTTGCTTTTGAGTTCTGCATTGTTGATTCACTATATGTGATCATCTTTGAAACGTCTGCCTTTGCATAAATTTAGAAATAATTTCTTGAAGTGCAGACTATCTCCAAAGTTTGCCTTTTTTTGGGGTGGGGCCATGTCAAAGTTTTCTTGGGGATTTATGGATTGTTTTGCTTGCCCTGCTATGTAATTTACCGAAACATTTGTTTATGATCCTATATTTAATTGCTGCCATACTGGTGTAAGCGTGACATTCTCCATTTGCCCACGAACATGGTAAAAAAAATGGACATTTTGCTCAATGGGTAATGGAATAGCTAGGCAATTGCACAGTGCATTGACGATCTTGGAAAAACTTGAATGCTGTGTTTATGGATTGAAGTTTCATTTTCTAGATGTGTTTTGAGCAGTTTAATATTAGAATTTTTTATGAAACATTTTAATGAGCACCATTAAATAACTGTAGAATTAAAGCAACATTCAGAAATATTTTGAAAAAAATTGGGAATACTTGTGCAATTTGAGCATATTCACTATAACTTTGAAATATTTTCAGCCTTGTCTATTGACTAATTTTTGTTATAATGTTAATATTCAAAAAATTAATTGTGGCGGGATTCTTATGGCAAGTAGCTAAATGTAACAATAAAAATGAATTATATAGCTATGAAGGTCTTAAAGGAAAATCGTACTACGAGATCCATTATCATTAAATAAAATATGATTGTGTAACACCAAAAATTCATACGTACATCATCATGAAAAAAAGATGAGAATTTTGTTAGAAATTAAGGAAAAATAAAATATTGAAGGAAATTGTCAGGTTTCTTTGGAAAACAAAAGGAAAAAGAAAAGTTTTGCATGAAAAGAAGTTTTATCCATGGTTGTATATTTAAAAAGGAAAAAGTTTCCTTAGATGCACAATTGAGATTCTATGTTAAAATAGAATCGAATCTTGTATGCTATTTCTTGGGTTGGTGAAAGTTAAAATAGAATCCTATCTTTTATACTTGAAATCAAGATTAAAGCCTAAGTTCTGTATAATTAATTTATTTTCAGCTACATTCCTTCCTGCATCTATCAAGAAAGAGAAAACATGAAAGGAAACTAATAATGCTGGGTGTTTTACAGTCACTGAGTGGTCCTAAACATAAATCACCAAATTCCAAGAGTCCAAGATGAACTTAACTATTTAGATGAAGCATCCTGAGATAAAGAATGTCCATCTTTTAGAATCATTGTTCTACTTACACTGTTTTTAATGCTCTTTATACTCACTGCACGGTTCAAGTTGGTAGGCTGAAAAGCCCTTTAATACAGATAGAATTGAAGCAGTGATTTGAAATTGGGTTACAAGTTTATGTTTCTTGACATCTAAAACTTCTGTATAGATTAAGAAGTGAATTTTCTTTCTTATGATGTTGTGCACTTATACGGCCGTACCTAAAGGCATAAGCTTTTTCCATGGCATATATGATTTTCTAGATATAAATGATGATAAGGATCTTATGTATATCATACAATAAAGTATAAAATGGGTGGATATCTATATGAAGTTAAATATGCCGAGTCACTCATTGTATGATCCTTGACATCCTAAGATCATGTAGTATTATGCTCATTGACTGTAAATGTGATTTGTATTACTGTATTAGAATGAATGCATGTGCTAGATGATTTCTGGCTCTCATCTGATACAACTTATTCATGTTTCAGTTTTGGTTTGTGCTGCTTCTGCATCTTGAGATATTCAAAAATAATTAAGGAAATACATTTCCTTTATATTGAGAAATATTTATGAATTATGCAGCTATTAATTTATCTTTCATTTTAGCAGATTCGCCATGTCTTGGATCTCATGCGAAGGGGCGAGGGCTTGAGATTTGAGGTTTATTTTCCACCCCTTCTTTTTCTACATATCTTGTCTTGTTTCAAATTACTGTTCTACCCTCGAATGCACAATGAATCCAAAACTTTGTAACTACTTGGCATATTGTAAACTTTGTGCCCATGGTGTTTTTGTACGAGAAACTGGCGTTTGAGTTGCAAAGATATCTATTCTGAAGTGAAGATACAGGGTTTAGGTCAACTTAGTCTTTTTCTAACTAATTGTTGTTATTCAGGTCCTGTTATTACCTACTATCACATCATTGAATCGCTCAATAGGTTTAATTTGTACCTTTGATACCAAATATGGCTATTTGATGTCAACCCAATTAATATTCCATGCACAAATGCACTACAATCTTTAATTGCACGTGATGTGAAGGTGAGGCAGTTGTTTTGTGCAATGGAAATTGGTAAATGCAAGGACAGAGAAACAAGTAGTTTTCCTCTGAAGTAAGGTGTGATGGTGAGCCTTTTGTATGTTAACTTCACTTGCATGTTTTAGGAAGGGGTTGTTTGGTTTCATTTTCATTTTCATTTTCATTTTCAGTTTCCATCATTTTCATTTTGGTAAAAATTAGTTATGTGATGTAATGTGAAAGTAAAAATGTGTTTGGATGAAATGTTTGAAAATATAATGATTATGTTGGTTTTAATAGATTGTAGGTCAAGAGAGATAGAAATAATGAAATAGAGAGAAAAGATATATAGGTGATTGGAAAATGTATTTTGAAAATAAAAATGAAAATGAGAATAATGTTGGGTGAAAATGTGTTAAAAGTGATGGTTTTTATTTCTAGAATGGTAGAAAATGTGAAAAGGGGGTGTGGAAATGAAACCAAACAGCCCTGCAACTCTGAGTTGGCCAACACCGTTGATTTGTCTGGTTGGCCTATTGAATGCAAAGCAGGAAGACCATCAGGGGGTCTAAATGATAAGTGCCAAGTGTATTAAATATTTCTTTATAAAAATAACTGATTAAAAATCGGATATACTTGGTATATGTATATATTCATCAAATTATAATAGGAGATGAAACATGAAATGAAATAGAAGATCTAGAGTTTTTTTAGCAGGCACTTTTAATAGGATTCTACTGTCTTTCTTATGCACCCACTCATACGCTAGCCTCCCCCACCTTTTCCCTTGCAATTCATTTCTTTCTTTGTATTTTGTTGCGTCCTTTTTTCTACAAGAGAGCTTGCACCCATTATTAAACTCTAAAGAGCTTTTTGAGTGCTTAAACTATTTATACATCTCATTTAATCTTGTCTTTTTTGTTTACTTTCTTCTAGGATGTAATGATCCTTAATCACTCAGTCCTTTTTGGGATGGCTGATATACATGATCGCCATCGGGACATGCGTTTAGATGTAGATAACATGTCCTACGAGGTAAGAACACTGCAACCCCTTTCTTACCTTAGCCATTCCTTTCTCTATATGAATTGCAATTCTCTTTCAATTTCTTCCAGGAGTTATTAGCCCTGGAGGAGCGCATTGGAAATGTGTGCACTGGATTGACTGAAGAAACCATACTGAGTCGTTTGAAGCAAAAGAAATACATAAACAGAAGAGCTGAAGACGAGGCTGAGACAGAGCCTTGCAGTATATGTCGAGTATGAAATCTTTTCTTCCACTTGAAATGTGCAAAACTTACACTCCTTTGGTTTTATTTTCAAATAAATTTTCACCCATTTTCACTTATTTGAAAAAGAATTACCCACAATTTTTCTCTACTGGTATCCAAATCTTTAAACTCATTTTTATCTCAAAACATGCTCCCTAATAGTTTATACATCTTCTTCTAATAAATTATATATTTTCTTTTTCTATTTTCATTATGAATATTTTTCCAACTACAACTTATTAAGCTCTATATAATTATTATTTTTAAGTTAAATATATCCAAATACAAATTTATTCTCAACTCCTTTCTTTAATTACCTTTTCATATTTTGAAACTGCTGAAAATGAAAGCATAACCATTTACCATGCGGGCTCATGGCTGCATTATTTGATGCAGGAGGAATATAATGATGGAGAAGATACTGGAACCCTGGAGTGTGGCCATGATTTTCATAAAGACTGTATTAAGCAATGGCTGATGCACAAAAATTTGTGCCCCATTTGTAAAACGACAGGGCTGAATACATAAAACGGGGGCCACCGAATTTGGCCTCCGTTGCTATTCCCTGGTTCCATCGGCCTGGGGTAATTGTAAGGCACAGCTGCTCACGGCCGCGGGGAAGCTTAGTGAATTTTTCACAAAGTTTGGAGAAAAAGGTAAAAAAGAAAAGGCAAAATTGTTATGCTTTCCTCTTCTAGAGGATAAAATTATTATTTTTTTTCCAAGTGAATGTTAAGGCAACAATCGCACTAGATAATGGAAATTTAACTATTTTTATTGGATTATTGTCATGCTTTTAACGCCTTTATATATTTATTTTATTTATGTAATGCTTTTTATTTTTTTTGATGAAGTCTGGGGAAGTAAGAAATTATTTGTTTTTAGATTGAAACACTAATGTTAAAAAGAAAAAGGAAAAAAGGCCAGTTTTTAATTGAGCATGGATAGCTTCGGTTCAACCACGGTGTATAGGATTTGTGAAATATATTCGTTTGTTCGTTAATGCTTTTTATTTTTGTTGATGAAATTTGGTGAAGTAAGAAATTATTAGATGTTAGATTTAAACACTACTGCTGAAAAAAAGAAAAATTAGTTTTCAATTGAGGATGGATGTCTCCAATTCAACTACGATGTGTGGGATTTGTGAAATTTTGCAAGTCTTTCAGCAATATTTCAGAGAATGTTACTGAATGTTATTCTTTTTTATTTCCGTTTTTCTTTGAAAATATAGATTGAAAGAAGCTTTAATTTACAAATAGTGTGTTGAGTGTACCTTGAAATTTAAATTGCAAATAATGAGAAATGGTAAAGAAACGGTACGAAACGATGTGGAAATGGGCAAGACAATAGCAAGACGGGAAGTTGGAGCCCACCTCGGCGCACATGGGCAAAACACTGTGTGTTGAGGTTGGTTATGTGCATTGGGGTGCACAACAGTTGTGCCCAGGCCTGCATCCACGACTCATGCTAGGGCGTAAATTAACTGCGCCTTGGCACCAAGGTATTCTGTAACCTTGTGCCAAGACGTAGATTTTATGCGCTCTAGCGCAGCGCTTATTGTATTCTTGTGCCAAGGCACAAGTTTTGTGCACCCTAGCATGGAGCATTCTATGGAAAACTGAGTTTTCCTCACCGTGGTGCAAATCTCGTGCGCCATGGCGGGCCGTTCAAGCCCCAAGCTGGTTTTGTTATTTGTTTGTGTTTTTTTTAAGATTAGATGGAATGAGCCCCAGAAAAGTAATTCTAGTCTATTTTAGAGATTCTTTCTTTAGAATAGGGAACGAGGGTATTGAGTGTTCTTATGAGATTTGTGAAGCATAAATTTGTACTTGGTATTTGATTTGAAATCAACAAATTCATATATTTGTCAAGTGGATTAGACACATTATCAAATCATGTTAACTTGTGTTTTGTTTTCATTAAATTACTTTGCTTGTATTTCTTGATTTTATTATTTGGTCTTTTTGGGCTACAACAAATTGGTATCAAGAGCCAAATTGACCAAATGTTCGCCATGAAGTATGAGGTAGAGAAATTTGATGGGAATAATGATTTTGGGTTGTAGAAGATGAAGGTGCATGCCTTCATATGTTAACAAGGTTTGCAGAGAACCCAAAGGGCAGAGATTTCTTGCCATAGACTCTTTTAGATGAGGAAAAAGACAAATTTATGGCAAAGGCTTATGGTACTTTGGTGTTGTTGCTCGCAGATAATGTACTGAGAGAGGCTGCCACAGAAAGTATACCAGCAAGATTATGGTCAAAGTTGGAGAGTCTATATATGATGAAGTCCCTCACAATTAGCTATATTTGAAATAACGAACACCTTCAGGATGAAGGAAGGTACGTCTATTACTCGGCATATTGATTATTTCAATAAGGTGATGTTAGATCTCGTTAGTATAGATGTACAAATTGAGGATGAAGATCAAACATTGTTTCTTTTGTGTTCTTTGCCTAAATCCTTTGAGCACTTAGTTACTACATTGCTGTATGGGAGAAATATGATATCAAAGGAGGATATGAAGGCTTAATTGAGTTAAAATGAATTGAGAAAGCATGTCTTAGGCAGTAATGATAATGAAAGTGGGGACGGATTGATTGCGAAGGGGAGATTGAAAGAAAAAGGAAGGAGCAAAGGTTGATCTAAGTCCCGAGGTAAGTCTAAATCAAACGATAAATGCTTTAGGTGTGGAGGAAAGAGACATTGGAAACAAAATTGTCTAGAACGTAGAAAGGCGAAGGATTCTAATGAATCTTCTGATAAAAAATGAGATGATGTTGTTGGAATCATTAAGAATGAGTCTGATGGAGCACTTGTTCTCAATGTTATTGAGAGTCTCTGAGTTTTAAGTGGATTTTAGATAGTGGATGTTTCTACCATATGTGTTTACGATTAGTTTACCACTTATTAGAAATACGATAGTAGTGAATTGCTCATGGGAAACAATGCATTTTGTAGAGTTGTAGCAATTGGCACAGTTAATATCAGGATGCATGATGGAATGGTGAGGGCACTAATAGATGTGCGACATTTCTTGATTTGAAGAAAAATTTAATTTTGCTGGGTACTTTGGATAAAAATGGTTGTGAGCATAAAGCTCAAGATGGAGTTTTACGGTTCAAAGGTGCTTTGCCAATCATGAAGGGGAACAAGAGGAATAGTCTTTACATATTGCAAGGTAGTGTAGTTTCTAGTACTGTAGTAGTTTCTTCATCACTTAATAATACTACGAGGTTGTGGCATGTGTGGCTTAGGCATATGAGTGAGAGAGGAATGTTAAAGTTCAGCAAACATGGTTTGCTTTGTGGAGAAAAAACTAAGGAGTTGAATTTTTGTGAGCAGTGTGTTCTTAGCAAGTAACGCAAGGTGAAGTTCAGCACCGCAGTTTACAGGACCAAGAGCACATTGGATTATATTTACTCAGATCTTTAGGGGCTTTCTCAAGTTTTCTCAAAGAGTAGTGCCAGGTATATGTCGATCTTTAATGATGACTTCTCATGGAAAATATGGGTGTACATGTTGAAGCACAAGGAAGAGATATTTGTCAACTTCAAGTAGTGAAAGACTTTGATTGAGAAGTAGGCAGGAAAGGAGGTCAAACGCTTGAGGATTGACAACAGCTCAAAGTTTTACAATAAGGAATTTTAGGAGTTTTGCAATAAGGAGAGGATTATGAGGTATCACATCGTTGTACATACACCACAGCATAATAGAGTTGTAGAATGGATGAACAAAACTATTTTGGAGAGAGCTAAATAGATGCTCTTTAACACTAGATTGTCCAAGGATTGTTAGGTTGAAGCGTTAATATTGCTTGCTATGTGGCGAATAGGTCACCATTGATTGTTTTGAAATGCAAGACATTAATGGAAATTTGGTTTAGGTCACTTGTTGATTACTCAAATATGAGAGTATTTGGGTGTCCGGCTTATGCTCATATCTGTGATGGGAAACTTGTGCAGAAGGTGAAGAAGTGCGTATTTCTAAGCTATGCAGATAGATTCAAGGCTTATCATTTGTGGTATACTAATGATAAAAGCTCCAAGGTGATCATCAGTGGGGATGTGACATTCGATAAGTTTGTTATGTTGAAAAAGATAGAGCAAGGTGAAAGTAGTCAACAGGGTGTCAAGGAAAAGGTGGAATTTGATATTAACACTTCATAAGTTTCAAAAGGGAAATAGAATGTGGTGGTTGAAGCTGGCGAGAGCTCATTATCACCTACTCAACAGCAAGAAATTGATTCACTACAGAATTATCATTTGGCTCGCAATAGAGAGAGGAGGCAGATCAAACCACCACAGTAGTTTGCATATTCAAATATGGTTGCTTATGATTTGAGTTCGATCGAGAAGTTTGTGGGAGATGATCCAATCACATATAAAGAGGCCATTTCTCATCTAAATTCTGATAAATGGATAACTTTTATGAGTGAAAAGATGGAGTCTCTATACAAGAATAGTACATGGGAGTTAGTTGATATACCTAAAGTGCAGAAAATTGTAGGATGCAAATGGATCTACAAGAGAAAATAAGGGATTCCTAGGGTTGAGGATGCTCGCTATAAGAAATAATTGGTTGCTAAAGGTTTTACTCAGAGAGAGAGAGAGAGAGAGAGAGAGAGAGAGAGAGAGAGAGAGAGAGAGAGAGAGAGAGAGAGAGAGAGAGAGAGAGAGAGAGAGAGTTGACTTTTATGAGGTGTTCTCCTTAGTTGTAAAACATACCTCTATTCATGTGTTACTTGCCATGGTAGCTTTATTTGATATGGAGCTTGAGTAGATGGATGTAAAAATAACATTTTTGCATGGTGAGTTGGAGAAACAAATTTGCATAAGTCAACCAAAGGGATTCATTGTTTCCAAAAAACAAAATCAAGCATGCCTTTTGAAGAGTTCTTTGCATGGCTTGAAGCAATCTTCTAGGTAGTGGTAAATAGGTTTGATACATTTATTACTAAGATTAGGTACACTAAAAGTATATATGATTGTCATGTATACCATAAGCAGTATCTTGATGGTCTTTTCGTTTATCTGTTACTTTATGTTGATCGTTTCTAGAAATATATCTGAGATCAATGTTTTAAAGGCTCAGTTGAGTGAAGAATTTGAGTTGAAGAATTTGGGTAGTGCGAAGAGGATATTGGGCATGGAGATTGTTCAAGATAGATACTCTGGGTTATTGTATTTGTCTCAACAGAAATATATTGAGAAAGTACTGGAGCATTTTGGGATGAATAAGTCTAAGCCAGTTAGTACGCCACTCGCAGCTCATTTTAGGTTTTCATCAGATCTATCACCAAGTACTGAGGAGGAAGTGGAGCACATGTTTAATGTGCCATATGCTTGTGCACTAGGTTAGATATTTCACATCTAGTTAATGTTGTGAGTAGGTATGTGCACAAGTTAAGAAATATATGTTGGCAGGCAGTGAAATAGATTATAAGGTATCCGAAAGGCTTTGTGGATAAATGTTTAATGTATAGTCAATTGAATTTTATTGCTAAATCTGTTGGCTATATGTATGCGGATTATGCAGGAGATTTGGATAGTAAAAGGTTTATAACAGGCTATGTGTTTTATGTTTTAAGTTGTACTATTAGTTGAAAGAAGACTTTGCAGTCATCGGTTGTATTGTTCACAACAGAGGCTGAGTACATGGCTTTAACTAAAGGTGTGAAGAGAGGCATTTGGCTAAAGGGGCTAATTGGTGATATAGATATGAGTTCTGATATTACTACAGTATTTTGTGATAGTCAGAGTGCCATACACTTGTCAAAGAATCAAGCATTTCATGAGAGAACAAAACACATTGATGTAAGGTATTACTTTATCCGAGATATGGTGTCTCAAGATGTTATCTTAGTTGACAAGGTTAGGATTAAAGATAATCCGACAGATATGTTGACTAAGACCATTCCAGAAATCAAATTCAAGCATTGCTTGAATTTGACAAACATTCATAGACTCAGATGATAGCCTACTTGGGGAAGATAGAGATGATAGATGGAGAATTTCAAGTTAAGGTGGAGAATTATTGAATGTGCCTCAAAATCTAAGTTGCAAAGTGACAAATGGTGGAAACAGTAAGTAAATGGTGCAAAAAGGGGTGAGCAACGGCAAGATGGGATGTTGGAGCACACCCCAACGCAAATGGGCAAATCATTGTGCACCAAGGCACACAGCAATTGTGCCCATGTATAGGCCTAAGCAACAATCATTTGCAACATACACCAATGTGCAAGTTGGTTGTGCCTTAGCGTAAGGGGTTCTGTAACCTTGCGCTAGGGCACAGATTTTATGTGCCCTGGCATAGCACTTACTGTAATCTTGTGCTAGGGCGCAAGTTTTGTGTGCCCTAGTGCAGAGCATTATGTGAAAAACTATATTTTGCATGTCGAAGCACAAATCTTGTGTGTTTTGGCGAAGCATGCATGGCCCAAGCCCATTTTGCAATTTGTTTTGGTTTTTAAATCTTATTTTCTTCTAGAATAGATGAAACGAATCCCAAAAAAGTGATTCTAGACTATTTTAGATATTCTCTCTTTAGAATAGCGGTTAGAACCAGGATATTGGGTGTTCTCATGAGATTCATGGGACTTAAATTTGTACTTGGCACTAGATTTGAAATCCATAAAATTCATAGCTTTGTCAAGTGGATTAGACACATAGCCGAACCACATTAAATCTTTTTTTTTAAATTAAATTACTTTGCCTGTATTTCTCAATTTTATTATTTGATCTTTTTGAGTTACAACATAGTGGAGGTGCTTAACTTTTTCTTATTATTTATTAAGAAAGATAAGTTGTTTTAATTTCATAACATGCTTCAAATTGGTCTTTTTTTCCATCAAAATATGTTTTGAGTCCAAAATTAAAAGTGGACATATAAAGTTCAAAATCAACTAAATAAGTTGAACACCATTTTTTTTTTTTTTTGATAGGTAAATAAGTTGGAACACTTGATCTAATATAATATTCAATATTATTGATGTTCTAATTGTTATGTGGGTATTATTTCTACAGGCAAGTTGGAAATACCTATGGAATGGCGCTCTAGAACTAACCCAATCTGTTTTAGGCCATTGTGGAATCCCATTTGGATAAGAATTCCAATCAACGACTAAGGAAAAGGAACGATGTGACTGATATTAAATATATTTAAATTATAAGCACAACAATCTTAATATTTTACCCACCTTTGTCAACATTACTTGCTTGATATTACACTAAGAGGGTGTTTAGCTAAAATTATTTAAAGGGTCTTATAAACTCTTATATTTTATAAGATGTTTTTAAAGCTTATAAGATACTAGATTTTTTTTTCAAATAAGTTTTTAAAATATTTGGATAAAATAAGATCTTATAACTTATAAGATGTTAGGAATGATAATTTTGTAATTAATATGATTAAAATCAAGAAAATTTGTTAATATGTTCAAAACAAGTGAGGAACTCCTTACTTTTTTAAAAAGAGCTTATATGCTCCTAACATCTTATTTTTTGAGCTTATAAGCTTTTTTTAAAAAAAATTACCAGACACTCTTTAGTATTTTATAAGCTCTTAAATATTTAATAAGATGTTTCGAGAATTTTATAACCTCACCCAAACACCTTCTAAGTCTTTATCTTTGTAGAGTTCTCTGTAGACATTTAACGTGGCTTAGTTTCCATCTAGTAATATTAGTAACCATTTCCATTTCAACCCCATTCCTTTATAAGCTACTTAATTTGTGGTTTTATTTGCACTATTTGTTGGGCTATTGATATGAATCTTCATTATTTTCACTAAATATGAGCCAGAGAAGATCATATTTGGTACAACAATAAAAGATTGATTTAAAATTTTGATTTGTATTGTTCAATTGTGATGATGGCTGTGGTAATAGTGGTAATTACTCATTTCAATTTTCAATAAGTTACAGCATATTTAGTAAAGTATTTAGCCCTTTCTATTATATGGCATATGCATCCAAGATTGAAAGTTGTTTTCAATTCATGAGACAGACCAAATTCATGCATTATTAAATAAGAGAAAAACTTGAAAATATAGAGGTTGTTTTTTTCTATAATGTAAGCTAAGTAGCGTAGCTTTTTACTAATGACTAAGTGTGATTTTCATAACTTCAATGAAAACTTTAAAGATTTAAATGATTAACATTGTGATAAGCATTAAAAATATGTTGTAGATATTGAAGAGAATAAACTATATTCTTGATCATGACATGAAAAGAAATAATATCTATGCCATTTAGCTGCTTAAAGGTTAGTTTATGACTCAGACATTCCTTATTTTTCATTATTTTTTAGCAGTTTGAACTTTCAAAAAATGATAACATCATTGTGTAACTTTGGTTTTTTAATCTGTCAACATCATTGTCCATAGAAATAATCTATTTAATTTTTTTATTGTTGATTTTGTCTTGAAATTTTAGCTACAAATGACGAGAAGCGGAGCAAAACAGAGTTGAGCGAACAAAATGGGCATTGGAGCACATCCTAGTGCTTGTTGGTGGCAAGCTGCATACTGGGGGCGAGGAGTAGCATGCTAGGGTGTGGAGCTGGGCAAATGAAGGAAGGTACATCTATTGTTTATCACATTGATTATTTCAATAAGGTAATTTTGGATCCCACTAGTATAGATGTACAAATTGAAGATGAAGATCAAGCTTTAATTCTCTTATGTTTTCTACCTAAATCTTTTGAGCACTTGGTTACTATGTTGTATGGGAAAGATACGATTTTAATAGAGGATGTGAAAGCCTCATTGAATTCCTGTGAATTAAGAAAATATGTCACGAACAGCAATGATAATAAAAGTGGAGAAGGATTGGTGACAAAAGGGAGATCGAGAGAAAAGGAAAAGAGTAGAGGCCGATCGAATGCCCGAACCAAGTTTAGAACAGGCGATAAATGTTTTAAGTGTAGAGGAAAGGGGCACTAAAAATGAAATTGTCAAGAATGCAAAAAGGCGAAGGATGCAGGTGAATCTTCTGATTAGAAACAGGATGATGTTGGAAAAATTATTGAGGATGATTATGATGGTGGACTTTTTCTCAATGTTACTGAGAATCTACTGAGTTCGGAGTGAATTTTGGATAGTGGTTGTTCCTACCACATATGCCCACAAGAAGATTGATTTACCACTTATCAGAAATATGATGGTGGTAAAGTGCTTAAGGGAAATGATGCTTCTTGTAGGTTTATAGGAATTGGCTCAATTAGTATCAGAATGCAAGATGGCATAGTAAAGATCTAATAGATATATGTCATGTTCTTGATTTGAAGGAAAACATAATTTCGTTTGGTACTTTGGACAAGAATGACTATGAGAACAGAGTTTAAGATGGAATTTTGCGGGTTTTCAAAGGTGCATTACTTATTATGAAGGGAGACAATAGGAATGACCTTTACGTTTTGTAGGGCAACACAGTTTCTAGTACTGCAATAGTTTTTGCATTAGTCAATAATACTATGAGAGATTGTGGCATATGCGGCTTAGGCATACGAGTGAGAAAGGGATATTAGAATTGAGCAAACAAGGTTTGCTTTGTGAAGAAAAGACTGGAGAATTAGATTTCTACAAGCAGTATGTTTTTGACAAGCAATATAGGGTGAAGTTCAACACCATAGTTCACAGGACCATGGGCACTTTGGATTACATTTACTCAAATCTTTGGAGGCCTTCTCAGGTTCTTTCAAAGGAACGTGTAAGGTACATTCATTGATGACTTCTCACGGAGAGTATAGTTGTACATGTTGAAACATAAGGATAAAGTGTTTGTAACTTCAAGCAATGAAAAATTTTGATCAAAAAGCAAATAGGAAAAGAGATCAAACGCTTGAGGACTGACAACGAATTGGAGTTCTTCAATAAGAAATTTTAGGAATGCTGCGATAAAGAAAGAATTATGAGGCATTGCACAGTTGTACATACACCATGGCAGTATAGAGTTGCAAGACAATTGAACATGACTATCTTGGAGAGAGCTAGATGCATGCTCTTTAGTGCTGAATTATCCAAGGATTTTTGGGTAGGAGCGATTAATATTGCTTGTTATTTGGTGAATAGGTCACCATCGACTGCTTTGGATTATAAGACACCAATGACAATTTGATTTGGATCTCCTACTAATTGCTTAGTTCTTAGAGTATTTGGGTATCCAGACCATGCTCATGCTTGCGATAGAAAGCTTGAAAATGCATATTCCTAGGCTATGTAAATGGAGTTATGGGTTATTGTTTGTGGTGTAATAATACAAAGGCTTCAAGATAATTATTAGTAGAGACATGACATTTGATGAGTTTGCTATGATGAAGAAGGTAGAGCAGGAGAAAAGTAGTTAATAGGGTGTTAAGGAGAATGTGGAGTTTGAAATTGATGCTCCACAAGTTTCAAAGGAGAAATAGAAGGTGGTGGATAAAGCTGGTGATAGTATATTATCACTTAATCAGCAATAGAAATATGATTCACTATAGAACTATCGTTTGGCTTGTGATAGAGAGAGGAGGCAGATCAAACCACCACAACGATTTTCATATTCAGAACTAGTGGCTTTTGCTTTGAGTTCGACTGAGGAGTTTGTAGGTGATGATTCAATCACATACAAGGAGGCCATTTTTTGCCTAGATTTTGATAAATAGGTAGCAACTATGAGTAAAGAGATAGGGTCTTTATGCATGAATAACACATAGGAGCTGGTTGATGTATCTAAAGGTCAGAAGATTGTAAGCCACAAATGGATCTATAAGAAAAAAGAAGGGATTCCTGAGGTTGAGGATGCTAGGTACAAGGCGCGCTTAGTTGCTAAGGGTTTTACTTAGAGAGAAGGAGTTGACTTTCATGAGATGTTCTCCCCAATTGTAAAACATACTTCCATTCATGTTTTAGTTGCCATGGTGGCTTTGTTTGATATGGAGATTGAACAGATGGATGTGAAAACATCATTTCTTCCTGGTGAGTTGGAGGAAGAAATTTTGCATGAGCTAACTAGAGGAATTCATTGTTTCTAAGAAAGAAAATCAAGCATGTTTTTTGAAGAAGTTTTTATATGGCTTGAAGTACTTTGTCAAGCAGTGGTATAAAAGGTTTGATGCTTCTATTACTAAGATAGGATATACTAAAAGCATTTACAATTGTTATGTATACCATAAAAAAGTATTAATAGCCTTCTTGTATATTTGTTGCTATACGTTGATGATATGTTGATTGCTTCTAGAAATATATTTGAGATCAATATTTTAAAAGCTTAGTTGAGTGATAAATTTGAGATGAAGAATTTAGATAATGCAAAGAAAATTTTGGGATGGAGATCATTCGAAACAGACACTTGTGATTGTTGTACTTATCTCAACAACATTATATTGAGAAAGTACTAAAGCATTTTAGGATGGATAAGTCCAAGCTAGCTAGTGCACCGCTTGCAGCTAAATTTAGGCTCTCATCAGATTTATCACTGAGTATTGAGGAGGAGGTGGAGCACATGTCAAATGTCCCATATGCTAGTGCAATGGGTAGCTTGATGCACGCATGGTGTGCTCTATGCCAAATATTTCACATATAGTTAGTGTCGTGAGTAGGTATATACACAAGCTAGAAAAGATTCATTAGCGGGTTGTGAAATGGATCATGAGGTATTTGAGAGGGTTCGCAAATAGATGTTTGAGGTACAGTCAATTGAATTCTACTTCTAGAATTATTAGCTATGTGGATGCTAATTATGTCGGAGATTTGGATAGTAGAAGGTCCATGACTAGACATGTGTTTTGTGTTTCGAGTTGCACGGTTAGCTGGAAGGCAATTTTGTAGTCATTAGTTGTATTGTCCACAACAGAAATTGAGTACATGATTTTGGCTGAAGGTGTGAAGAAAGGCATTTAGCTAAAGGGGCTAATTAAAGATATGAGTATGGATTCTGATATTACTATCGTATTTTGTGATACTTAGAGTGCCATACATTTATCAAAGAATCAAATATTTCATGAGAAAACAAAGCACATTGATGTGAGGCATCACTTAGTCTATGATATGGTGTCTCAAGGTATTATTTTGGTTGACAAAGTTTGGACTAAGGATAATTTGGTAGACATGTTGACTAAAACTGTTTTAGGAATCAAATTTGAGTATTATTTGGATTTAATTAACATTTGTAGACTCAAATAAAGGGTCCTTTTGGGGGTGGGGACAAAGAAGATATATGGTAAATTTCTAGTCAAGGTAGAAAATTATTAATTTTACCTTAAAATTTGAGTTACGAATGATGATAAACGAAAGAAACGAAGCAAAATGGGGTCGAGCGAACGAAGTGGACACTGGAGCACACCTTAATGCGAGTTGGTAGCACGCTCGTCTGCGAAGTTTGGCAAAAAAAGGGTGCGACGCGCCCCAAGCGCTCATATTACTAGAATCGCTCACACTGGCATACGGTCTATTAGAATGTCGTGCAAGGGTTCGAGTCTCGCATGCCCTGGCATGACGAGTTTCGATAGCAATAGCAGTTATGCGTGTCGTGGCCCATGTCATGTGCGCCCTAGCGTGGTGCTAGGCCCATTGGCCAATTTTGTGGTTTGCTCTAGGTATTTAAACATGATTTCTGCCGGGACAAAAGGTGATAAACCTTAGGCGATAGATTCTATATTGCTTTTGAGAGTGTTTCTCGAGACGGGGTTTAAAACAAGGGAATTGGATATTCTTGTGAGATTTGTGGAACTCAAGTTGTATTTGTTATCTTGATTTAAAATCAATAATTTTTTTTTTTTTGAGCGGATTTGACACATTATCGAGTCATGTTAAATTTTATTGTCAATTTAATCGAATTACTTTACTATTATATTCAAAGTTAAGATTTGATATTTTTGGGTTCTAACATTTATAATAAATAACTAATTAGTATTTATGACAAACATCAAATAGCTAGCCAAAAGTGTTTTTTTTTGTTCAAAAAGTAAAAAAGAAAAAGAAAATAAAACACATTGGTGCTACTACGGTCATATCCAAGCCACAGAGTAAATTATCCTTGAGATATTTGCAAAACGTTGGGACACCCATTTTGCAAATTTGCAATACAGACAGATTAGCAGAGTTGACTGTTAAGGCGGGATAATCAGAGATTAAATGTTCTATAAATCAACTCTACGCTCACAAGCCACTTCTCAATTTCCATAACAGGAAAGATTGAGAAAAGGTTCTCGCCTTTCAACGTTGAAAAAATTCCAGTGTGCAACTTCGACAGTCGGGAGATGAAAAAACAGAAATCTTGAAATAAATTTTCCAAACATAGCAGCAACAAATAAGACTGATGCAAAACTCTGAATAATCCTGACTTCACAGTACACTGTTTTCCATTTAAAGCAGAAACAGAAACTGCCTCTAAAGCTTTGCAGCTTTGTTTCCGAAATTTCCAGTTCTTGTTGACTGTGCAAAAAAATATTTTGTTTTAGAAAACTTTATCATCTCTTTTGCCTATAGGAGGATGGGTTCTTGAACTTACGTCCCAAAGTAAGAAAAATCTCCAGTGAAGTCTAAATCTTTTTTTTTTTCCCAAAAATTTTTCAAGGAACTGTTAAATTTTTCTTGACTAGAGTTGGATGATCCTATCGTACTACTGAAATGGCGGATCCTTATGGAAGCAGTGATTCGGAGGACATGTCTTTGATTCTTCAAATTCTTCTCCACAATTCCTCAGCTTTAGCTGCCACTACTGATACAGCCGCCTCTGCGGCCACCAGCGGCTTGTTTTGCGGCGGCGGGGCAATGGCTTCGGTGGCAGAGTGTTCCTCCAGCACGAAATTCTCTGATTCCAGAAGTTTCTTCGCCAAAGAAACTGATGCAATAGACCCGTCTACCAGAGTTCAAAACTTGGTTTCCAGCCATGAGGTAAACGAAATTCAGTTTTTTTGCAGAATTTTGGACGTTTAAATGGGCAATTTTTAGGGGTTGGGGGGATTCAGGTGTTCTAGACTGATATTACTCTATAGATTCGTGCTTTTCAGCTTACTGAATTCTCTTTTAGCTAATTTTGTGCTTTTGAGCTGCATTAGAAAAATACTGAGATTTTTATTTTCTTTTTCTTTTTAAATATGCACATCTAATATATAACGATAACTTTCACATCTTAAAATCTTTAAAGTTTAATTCGCAATTTGCCCTTTTTATACTATGATGTTTGAATCTTGTTTGGTCAATTATCTCATTTTGAATTTGGAATTTGATGTTTGGTTTTGAATCATTGAAATATGAAGGAATCAGAAGCTTCTGAAATTCATGCTAATCCTGCTTCACCACGTTCTTCAAAGAGAAGCAGAGCAGCTGAAGTTCATAATTTATCAGAAAAGGTGTACCTCGATCTCCATTAGAATTTTGATTGCGATGATTTTGGACGTTGGATTTATCTGAATAATGGTTATTGTGAACAGAGGAGGAGAAGTCGGATTAATGAGAAACTGAAGGCACTTAAGAGTTTGATTCCGAATTCTAACAAAAGTATATGATTCTTGACACATTTAGCTATCTTTCTCATATTCATCTAAAGTATTCTGCATTTTCTAAAATTTTCTTGGTCTTTCCAACGCTAGACTGACAAGGCATCAATGCTGGATGAGGCCATTGAATATCTGACACAGCTTCAAGTGCAAGTTCAGGTTTCTATTTCTATCCTCTAGAATATTTGACTGTAAGATTTCTGTGTGGCATCTATTAATACATGTTTGTATCATTTCATCTTTTATGTATTGATTTACTTCTGTTGTTGCAATGTTTCAATTTCTTGGATGGCAGCTTATGACGCTATTCCACCTCTGATGTCAGTTAAGCTGTACTCCGCGTGCAACTCTTTAATGATCTTATCTAACACAGTTCCTGACTCGTGATTCCATGTTCTCGACTAAATGTTGAAATTTTATTTTGAACTAGTGACCGTTGCGCTGTGCATTTCTGCAAGTTAAACCTTCAATAGTTTGTAGAAAATTTCAACAATCGTTCTGAGTGCTTTGCAGTTTGAAGCACTTCAAAATTCAGAAAGAATGGATAAAATGTTGATGAGCTGTAGGTAACCTTTCTAACTGAGAAAGGTTTGTTTCTTTTGACATCCATGCTATGCAAGATAGCTTTAGTGTATGTCAATGAAAATATCTTCAACTTTCTGCAGAAAAATCCCTTAAAAGTATTGCATTTTGTTAGAATTAGCCATGATGGTTGCAGCTACTCTTTTTGTATGTTTTTCAAAATCAGATTTATCTTCTTTCAACATGTGCAAGTTTGATTCTTGACAATAATTAAAGCCAACTGGCAAGTGGCAAACGGTAGCTTACTTTGAAATGTGAATGAAACTTGTATGCATCACTTGTGCGGATGCTGACAATGAGAAATGGATTAAGCTTACATCCAGGCTACTCACTGGGAACATTCCAGCCAATGTGTGCGTCCCCAGCCTGGCTGGTTCAATCAGACAAGGGGAATGTGTTTTCAAATGCCAACAGAGGCACGGATGCACTCTCCAGGCACGATAATGTTTCTATTATGCAAAGTTCTATGGAGAATAGCTATTACAGTTCCTCAGCCCAACCAATGCTCATGCCCTCCATGGCAAGCAGTACTAGTTTAGGAATTCTACCTGGTGTTGTGCCGTCAATTGAACGCCATTATGGACTAAATCATTTGGCCGGCTCAAAGGTAATACTGTTTCAAACTTGAGTCAGGCTATCATTTCTCTTACAACTGGTAACCATTTCTTACCTCCTTTGTGCAAAACGTTTGCCAGGATGATATGCTGTCAGGGTCACGGTTAGACATAAGTTGTTCGGGGAACAACTCATCACCAGGAGTTTCTTCATAGTACAAACCAACAAACAAACTGCTGTACGTTGGATATATAATAAAACACAATTGTTTAGAATCCAAGATTATCTGACAATTGGATTCAAGTGCTGAGGTATGCTCACCTTAAAACGCATGAACGCTATTTTTCTTGTAACTATTAAACCCTTGTCAACTTATACATGAAAGTTTTACTAATTTTTACATTTAAAATTTGACGGTATTTTGGTGAGTTGGTTAACATATTTCAAGATGAATGTTTGAAAATTTATAAAAATGACAGGCATCTTATGAAATGAACACATGTTATTATAGACAGAATAGGTAGATTTGGTTGCCTCATTAATAAACACATAATCTGCGGCATGGAAAGCGCGCTGATCATCTGGGGGATGTGATGTCTGAGACCGCGAGCTCAATTTGTGAGAAAATGGGGTGTCTTTCGCTACCTACTCCCCTCCCTCTCCCCAAAATTTATAAGTTCGGTGGTGGGTGGCATTACCAATCAACTCATCAGTTTTCTGTTTGTAACAATGATTTGGTCATTTTTTTTTTTTTCAATTTAATTCAGTAATACTAAAGAATTTGACAATCTTCATAAAGATTCAATAATATTCAACTTAACAAAAGAAAAAAAAAAGATGATGAAAAAATTGTAAGTTTTTTTTTTATACAACTAGACATAGCAACCCACCATATCTTCATGCATAAATCATCATTTTCATGGTATTAGTATCGATTGTATTAATGAAATAAATCATTTAAATTTTTTTATATACTATGGATAAATCATAGTCTAATTTTTAACAATAATCATATTGATAAGATGCAATATTTATTAATATAAATTCATATATGGCTAACAATTCATGCATCAAAAGTTAAAATATATGAGATATAACCTCATACAAATTATTCCATAATTTTTGTTTCTATTATATTTTGGCCATATTACTTTTATGGCATTTCATACCAAGTGAAAAAGATTTTTTTTTAAAAAAAAAATAGGGTCTGTTCTTCTACATTTTGGGAAAATTTTTTCCAACCACACCCCTCCCCCTTGCCACAAATTTCAAAATACTAGCACATTCCTCAATTTTTCTCACAAAACACTAAATTTTTTATCCAAAAAATTCCTTACAATTCACTCAAAAAACCCTACATCCTAAAATGCACACCTATCTTATTTTCTCATTCCATCTTTCACATTACTCATCCAATTTTCACTCACTCACTCACTTCACTCATATATCTGCACATATATACATATATGAAAATATTAAAATTTTACTACTTAAAAAATTCTAAAACTTATGTTTACAAATTTAATTAAACTAATAGTTGAGAAAATTAATTAAATTTAATAAATAATTTATTTACTAAATAATGTATTAAATTAATTAAATTATTTATTAATTAAATAATATATTTGTTATTTTAATATGTAAGTATTAATTAAATATTACATTTATTCATTTAACAAGTAATATAAAAATATTTTAATTTGATATAATAAATAAATTAATCTTCTTTAAGAAAAAATAATCTTCATTAAATATAATATTTACATTTATTTAAAATTATTATAAAAAAATTAAGTATAGTGCGATATTTATTTAATAATCTATTAAGTTTAACAAATGAATATTAATACAATTAAAATAATTGTTGAGAAAATTACTTAAAATTAAGTAATTTTTTTAGTGTTACTAAGTAATTTATTTACTAAATAATGTCTTAATTAAATAATTAGTTAAAGTAAATAAATAGTTTATTAAATTAATTATTTAATTATTTAAAAACCTTGCTATGTATATATTAGTTGAGTTTTATATTCCATGTATAATTAAATATTACGCTTATTTGTTTAGTAAATAATTTAAAATGATTTAATTTAAGATAAATAAAATTATTTATTTTTTTAATATGATGAATCAATCTTAAGTCTTATATGTATTTTATTTTACTTAAATAAATAGCTAAATTTTATTTATACAAAAAATATAAATAATAAATAGATAAATAATTATATTTTAAGAATAAACAATAAATAGTTTATAATTGATATACAATAATTAATTTTTTTATATAAGCCAATATCAACAATTATGATATTAGCCGATTTTTTATAATTAAAATATATATGTAATTTCATAAATAATTAACATTTATTAATAAATATTTTCAAATAATACATCATTTGCTAATGTTAAATTCATAAAAATATAAATTTTAAAATAAAGCATCAATTAAATTAATTACACATCATTTTATTACAATAATATATCTATTATTACATATATATACACATATCATCCTATTATAAATATACATATGTATAACATTACATAAAAACAAACCCAACAAAAAAAAAATAAAATTGATTTGACATAAAAAGAAAGTTGGTCTCCTCCCAAAACGAAAAGAAACAAACAACTCATTTTCAAATTATTTTTCATAATTCTCCAAAACAAAAAGAAATACTTTGCATATTCTCTAAATTTTCCCCCAAAATCCATTCTCTTAAATTTTTTTTTTATAAAATAGCAATGCCCAAAACATATTAAAACAGAGCTTAAGATATAATTAATAGTTCAAAAAATAGTGTCACAAGCACTACTTTAAGTGTTTAAAAAAATTATTTTTTCTTAATATAATATATAGATGTGATAGAATGAAACTCGAGGATAGTTAAATTTGAACCACAATTTTTCCTTTATGAAAAAATAGTAGGGCTGTTTTGACCAATTTGATAATGATAATAAATTTTGTTTATCCACCGACAATTTATATGCTCTCTTTATCTGACACTTTTTTCTGAGAAAAAAAATCCCTCACCAAATGTGTCTGGGTGAGAAAATACTTTGGAGCAACCGCCCATCTCGATGGTAAATGGGGATATCATCACATACAAAACTACTTATTTGAATGGATCCATGTAGGCCTAATTGGACCATCAATGTATTTGTAAGTCGTAAAACTCGAATGCCAGTGCTCTCATATACAAATTGAATTAACAATGATAGCATAATTCATGTACCAAAATAATTTATTACTTCTAATGAAAGCCACTGAGAAGCCCACTACGTAGTTAATTATAATTGCACGTTTACCGTCTCACTTACTCTTAGAATCCAATGTTTCCCCAGACACCAATGAAAGCCACCAAAAGCCCTCAACTTTGACTAAAAAGACCACCTTCTCTGTTACACAACTACCCGAAAATCACTAAGCTTTGTCCTTTTCTTAATAGAAAAGAAAAATCTAATCACTACTTCTAATCTGTCATAATGCAAAATTAATCCATATCTTACCAAACAACAGTCCAAGTCAGATGAAAAAAAAACAGAAAGAGCAAGACAGAATCTATCACCCCCCATTTCACATAAACTAATCTTAGTGTCGTCAAAGAATACATGTGAAGACAGATTTCATAGTTTTGGGACGAATTTTTTTTTTTTTAAT
>JACGDI010005461.1:1818689-1878301 GCA_014898725.1 Jacaranda copaia | reverse complement strand
TCCACTGGCCTGAGTGTCTTCTTCCGCTATTGCTCATAACAGTCCTATTTTCTGTCTTTCACACGGCTGTGCTAGAAGTCAAATGTCCGAAGCTTGAGCTTTTACCAGCTGAGCTAGAGAAAATAGAGTTGATTGAGCGAGTGAGAGACAGGGACGAGGATGTCTGATGGGAAGCCAGCGTTTCTGAGCGATGAGCTATCGAAGCGGACCTCAATTTTCGGTTTGCGTTTGTGGGTTGTTCTTGGAATCTGCGTCGGAGCAGCAATTGTCATCTTTCTTTTCCTTATCTCTCTCTGGTTCACCTCAAGAAGGAACAAGAAGAGTTCCCTGTTGTTAACCCACAAGAATTCCACCATCCCAAATGTGTCCAGGGAAATCCAGGAAATCCAGGTCGACCCGACCCGATCACCAGAGACCAATCCCAAGCTGCTGCTCCCGCCACCCGGGGCGCATCCGATTCCGGAACCGGAGCCGACTGAGGACCAGCGGATCCACATTGAGATTGGAAAGGGACACCGGATTACCTACCCTGAGAAAGTAGCTCCGGGTTCTGGGTCAGGTCATGGGAGTGGAGAGGCCCGACTAAGTTGTGAGCCGGGTGTTGTGATGGCTGGGCCGGAGGTTTCTCACTTGGGCTGGGGCCATTGGTACACTCTTAGGGAGCTTGAGGAGTCCACTAATGGGTTTGCTGATGAGAATGTGATTGGGGAAGGAGGGTATGGGATTGTTTACCATGGGTTGTTGAAGGATAATACTAGAGTGGCTGTCAAAAATTTGCTCAATAACAGGTATTTTCTGCATTAACTTTTGAAATCTTGATTTTGCTGATTAGATTTTGTAAATTAATGTCTATATGTAATTGATTTTTCATGCATATATATGCTTGCAGGATCTGTTCTAGTTTAAAGCCATTGCATGTGTATCCATTTGATTTTATAGTTGTGCTAAAGATATAAATTGAGTAATTTGATGATGTGATTGTTTGCTAACATACTGGGTGCATGAATTTTGACTATTAGCATTATGCTTTTGGATTTAAGCATAAATTAGATACAGAAGAGGAGGGAAGTGCTATCTTTCTCCCAGCTGCAACCAATATTGGTTTGGATTATACGTGTTTATTTTGTCGATTCGTTTCAAAATTTGTTTGTTTGTTCAGGGGTCAAGCAGAGAGAGAGTTTAAGATTGAAGTTGAAGCTATTGGGCGTGTGCGGCATAAGAATTTGGTGAGGTTGCTTGGCTATTGTGCTGAAGGAGCTCATAGGTACTCTGTAACTTCAACATTCACTTTTTATTTTAATACATCTATACTAGGATTTGGCGTTGTCTGCACGGCAGCTAAATGATGGCCTCAAATTGTGCATTAGTACAGTTCTGATTTGTTTGTTCGTGTTACTGAATTAAAGATGTTTTACGTGGGATGTGTAAATTTTGCATCATCTATCTTTCAGGATGCTTGTGTATGAGTACGTCGACAATGGCAACTTGGAACAATGGCTTCATGGAGACGTTGGGCCTCGCAGTCCTCTTACATGGGAAATTCGAATGAACATCGTGCTAGGAACTGCCAAGGGGTAAATGCAAAAAATCCAACTGGTTATGGATTTCTTGTTGATATTTTTGTTTGTTTTTGTAACTTGAACTTGGCGAATTTCTCAGGTTGACCTATCTGCATGAGGGTCTTGAACCTAAAGTTGTTCACCGTGATATTAAATCAAGCAACATTTTGTTGGATAGACAGTGGAATGCTAAGGTATCTGACTTTGGTCTGGCAAAGCTCATAGGCTCTGAAAGGAGCTATATAACTACACGAGTTATGGGAACATTTGGGTGAGTCATCCGTCTGGGGAGATTTGGTTCCCGGAAGATGAGTGACCGGCACTTTTTAATTTTAATTTTACCTTTTATTTTATATATTCTTTTTTTTCTATTTCTCTTCTCTAGATATGTGGCTCCAGAATATGCAAGCACTGGCATGTTGAATGAGAGAAGTGATGTATACAGTTTTGGCATTCTTATAATGGAAATCATTACTGGAAGGAACCCAGTGGATTATAGCCGTCCCCCTGGGGAGGTACATATCAAGTCACAAGATTACTTCAGTTTACTAGTATTCATTTGGTTACTTCTGTAAATTTAAACTGCATGTGAGTCAAACTCTCAGGTGAACCTGGTGGATTGGCTTAAAACAATGGTTTCCAATCGGAACGCAGAGGGAGTTTTGGATCCGAAGTTTCCTGAGAAGCCTTCTTCAAGAGCACTGAAACGGACTCTTTTAGTAGCTTTACGCTGTGTAGATCCTAATGCTCAAAAGAGGCCAAAAATGGGGCATGTGGTACATATGCTCGAGGCTGATGATTTTCCTTTCCGTGAAGTAAGTTTGAATAATCCAATTTGAACCTGTTGGGATTCTAATATGCACAACATGCTGTAGTTTAGTCTTTTCTCGTGCTGTTCTTCAAGCTTTCAATAGCCCATATCCTTCTCATACATAAGAAAAATGGTAATAATTCCTCTGCAGTTGCAAAGTGAATGAACTTCGATTTGTCTATGTTTAGGTATCAATTTAGAGTGCTACAGAGCGATTTGTTTGTACATTAGAGTTTTGTTCTTTAACATGAGTTTTGATTTCTTAGCTGGTTGTCTCCTGCTGAATGATGTCCTTTATGGTACGTTTAACAGGACCGTAGGGTTGGAAGGGAACATGTACGATCACATCGTGATGGAATGAAGGAGATGGTAGTGGAGAAGCGCATAACTGAACCTGGTGACAGTAGTGGGTATGAAAGTAGTGTCCAAACTGACAGGTTTTTGTTAAGAAAGCAGGAAACTGATGAAGAGAAGTAGCAAGAAAGACGGCCCTCATCATCCTTTTCAGCATCGTTAGCTCTTGGTACATGACTATCCAATGTAGATACCGTGGTTTTGCCTTTGCATTTTGCATTTCCATGAGTGCTCATTTTATGTTATGTAGAAGATTGAGGTTATAAGCTGCAAATAATACAAAAAAAGTAAATATGAATCATTTTTTATGTTTGATTTGAATCAAGTCCTTTCCATATTTCCCATGAAGAAGCAAAAATTCCCACAGTAATTATATAACAGAAGAATGTGGTATATAGTTTAGGGGTTGTCTTGTAGGTGCTCCATACCAGTTGTCAAAGTTATGAACTTGTTCTCTAACAAACATGTGGTTCTAGAGGTCGTTCTTGATGAACAAAGCTCCATGTTAACTAGTTTTTGAAGTAAACAGACTTCCTGAGGATTCAACTTCGGTTTTTTTTTTTTTTTTCTATGTTAGGAGTATGTTCTTGGCTTTTCAACTTAGTTCTTATTTGCTTGATGAACTATTAAGTACACAAAAAAAATGTGAAGTGGTCAAGTTGTTTGAATTTTGGTCCATCAAAGGTCCATTTAAGCCCATTTGAATTAAAGGAAAAATGGGTATATAATCGTCTCCTGTTCGTCTATATCATGTAGACGGCATTGACAAATTAAGTTGGATGTGAATTGGCTCATTATGCTCTTTGGTAATAAATTGGGATGATTCATTGATACCCTTGGGTAAATTGGAGAGTAAAAATTAAGTTCAAAATTGTTTGTGACTGTAGTTTATAAATAAATTAGAAAGTCAGGTTTAAAATCACTTGCGATAATAATTTGCGAATAAGAGGGAGGGTGTTTGGCTGTGCTCGTTATGCTCTAAGATCTTATTTTTAAAATAAGTTATTAAAGTATTCGGATAAAATAAAATTTTAAAACTTATAAGATGTTAATAATAATAAATTTATAATTAAAATGATTAAAAATGAAAAAGTTTGTTACGGTCTTCAAAATGAGTTATGGTATTTTTACTTTTTTTATAAAAATTTATAAATTCTTCATATTTTATTTTAGGATCTTATAAACTCTTTTTTAAAAAAAATTATTAAATATTTTTTTATTAATTTATAAGCTCTTAAATATTTTATAAGATATTCTAAAAAGTTTATAAATTTATTCAAACATTTTCTAAATTAGATTTGCGATCAAAGAGCTATATTATTGTTCCAAGGCATCGTCTCCCTAAGTGTTCCATTAGGTCGTGTATTTCGAAAGATAGCAGTTGTCCACAATAATTTTGAAGATCGATTAGTGTTTTTGTGCGAGGGTTTCGAACCTTCCTCGGGGGCTCCTATGCTATGTATATAATCAGGGAGGATTCGATAAATGGATCGCTGTAGAGTGTGACTTTTTGTGCTGTCATGCCAATGGACAGAAGGTGGGTATTATTATTATGGATTGGGAAGACAGTTCGAAATAGCTTGTCATTCGTTTTTCTCAATAAGCAATTGTGTAATAGAGAGATTGGTAACAGCGTAAGAGGTGTCAGAGTATTTGAAATAGCTGGTGATAAGTTTCTGAATGAATCAATTGTGTAATAGAAAATGTTAATTTAATCCACGCTTTATCGAAATATGGGGATAAATTTATCTTTAAATAATTATATATTTAATTGAATAGTTCACGGTAGTGCAAATTTATATGGTCACAAGAACTATATTATCCGTATTTAATCCAGCATACAGAGGCACAGCGCTTTTAATGTTCAAAGTACGACAATATTCCCCTTCATTAATGACCTTTAATTATGGTATTAATCAATGCACTCTTAGTGGTTTTTTTTACGTCAATTAGACTGGTCCAGACCCGAAGGCCATAAATTCAAAAAGCTAACCACAAAATTATAAAGAGAAAAGGGCAAAAAGATGTGAAAAAAAGGGAGAGAGGCAATGAAGAGCCACGTGTCTTTGCTGAGGACAGCCGAGAATTTGACAGCTAAGAGATACACCAAAAAGAAAATTTTGAAGTTTTGTGGACCCCGCCGCTGTATGTCTTAACATATAATCTGTATTTTGCAAGCGTAGATACGTACAATGATATAGACAAAGTATTAATACTTCTTTCTCAATTATTCTTGTTGCTTGCTCATGAGTGTAAACGGATATTAAATGGATCGAATACACATTTTTTATATTCATATCTATTTAACTTTTTAAATATTCAAATACAAATATAAATTTTGACGGCTATTTAAAAATAATATTCAAATTTATATCCATTGGATATAGATAGGATTTGGATATATTCGTATTTGATTATAGTTATTCAGATGCATGTATATTTTATTAAACCTATTCGTATTTAAATTATTATTTTATGTTTATATTCGAAGAAAATTATTTAGATATCCACTTATGAATATTTAAATACGTGAATTTATGAACATACAACAAATACATATTTTAATTAATAGAAGAAACCATATAATTTTATTAAAATAAAAATAATTAAACAAATAACATAATTTTTAATTAATAATTAATTTTATAATTGATTATTAGTACTTATTAATAATAATAATGGCAGTTGAGCATATTAATTATAAAATCAACTAATAATAATTATGTTGATTAACTTTATTCTTCAATTTTTTGTTTATATTATAATAATTTTTTAAATTTATTTTTTTCTTCCCAATTCTTCAATTATAATTTATATATATATACATATATGGATTATGAGATTTTTATTAAAAAATATAAATAATATATTATTTAATAAATATATATATTCAAATCGGATATTAAACGAATCATATATACATTTACTACATTCGTATCTATTTATAATCGAATATCTACTAATTAAATATGAATAATATTTAATTTAAATAAATACAAATAAATTATATATATATATATAAATATAAATATGAATAATAAATAAATTTTTGAATATTCATTCATAGTTGCTACGTCAAATCAGACATGAGGAGGTGTAAATTTGTGAATTGCCAAACAATCAATTCTACTGCCACTATTATATATTATTTTATTTTATAAACTTATTATCTTCGTATTTAATGAGTTAGTCATGAAATAGGAGGTCACAGCTTTTGTTTTCCCCGCAACCTTTTTATTTTAATATATTACTATTACTAATTAAGAGGAATCGCTTACGCCCCATTTGTTTTTATTTTCAAATATTATTTTTATTTTTTCTATAAAATAAAAAAAATTATCATTATTTATATTATTTTTTTAAATATTTTTATTTTTTAAATATTCTTTATTATATTCTCTCTTCATTTTCATCCATTTTTCAACCCTATCATTACTTTAATTTTTTTTTTATCTTCTCAATACTTCTCATACATTATTCACCACAAAAATATTATAAATTAAAAATTTTAATTTCAATTTAAATTATAATATTATTTTTCAAATAATAACACATCACATCATCAATTCAAATTCGAAAATTATATCGGTAATATTTGTTTACAAATTATATATTTTGGGATAATGAGTTTTGGGAATGGGGTTGGGGAATGTGAAATTTGTATTAGGAAATATAATATATGTTGTTTATAATTTAGGAATAGTAAGAAAATTATTTTGAGAAAATTTAGTATGTTTGTTTATATTTTGGGAGGAGACAAATTCTAATGTAGCAGTCAAATCAATGTCTTTTTATTAGGTTTTGAGGGTGTAAATAAGTTTTAATAATATTTTTTATTATGATATAGTAACAAAATATTTTAATATGTAAATGTATGTATATGTTATTGGTAATGTTGTGATGTAAAGAATATGAGGTTTTTAGTTATTTGTCAATTAAATTGTAAGGACAATCTGGACATTTTAGGAGTTTATTTGGAAAGAAAAAAAAGGCACATCTTTGGTTATATTTTCCCAAAACAAAATTGTTTTTGAAAAAATATAACCAAATATAGCCATAACTTTTAATACAAAAAACATCCAACATATAAATATATTTGATTTTCACAATTTTATAACCTATAATTTTAAATAACACAGTCAAACGAAATTCATTTTCAAAAATACTTTTTTAAATTAATTTTTTACTATATATTTTTAATAAAAAATAAAAAAAACTTCAGAAAATGAAACCTAACGGGCTGTTAGTACAACGAATTTTTGTATGGCGAACCCCACAATAAGAAGCAAAGCAGAGGTAATTCAGGAAAAATAATCATCGTCGCTGATCCACGGACAATCTCATCATCCCACAAGCACGCAGCTATACTTCAACTATTTCAACTTCACAAAATTACACAAATCGTCTTTTTTTTGGTTCATCTTTTTCTGATCTTTAATTGTCTGGATAGAAACCTCTTTAGGGATGAAAATGACGGGTCATTGCCAACTGATCCAGGTACATGATATGCCGCTAACTTGTTCTTCCTTTACCTTGTGCAGTGGTATGTTGTTTGAATTATGCACTTGAGGTATTTTATGAATTGTGCTCTAGAAAGTAGTTTTAACAAAGCCATATTTTGGGTTATATACTCTTTTTTTTGGGTGAATAAGGATGTTTTTCTTTTAAAATTTTTTTAACATGGCTTTAACAGCAGTTGAGGAGGGGGAGGAGCGAGCTGGTCTTGCCATTTAGGTAGCCATGTGGGTATGTGCCTACTTATTTCATTGATGTTTATGAATTTTCTTTGACAGTTAGAATTTGATAGATACTTTGTTATCATTGATAATGATATTTCGTGAGATAAGTTGGGGTACCTCTGATGGAAGTGTCATGGATTTTTATTCTTCATTTAGCACTATGATATGGTGTTTGTAAAACATTTACGAGAATGGGTGTAATATTATGGTATGCCAACACATATCTTTTCCGCCGTTTTTGACAACTCAAGTTTTTTTTTTTTTCGGTTTAACATGGTTTTGTTGCGATAAAGGATCACGCCTGTGTATGTATCTGTTTCCTGAGTTGAAAGGAGTTCGTAAGATTTGACTTAATTTGGTTTTGCATTGTGGTATGTGCATTGCATTTGTCTTTTTCGTTTGAGTCTTTTGTGGATTTAGGATTTTGGGAAATGTGGTGCAAAGAAAGTATTTGTCAGTCTCACTTGAATATTCTGTTGTATTGACAAAAGAACGCTTTCGTCATTGGAAAAACATAGGGAGAAATGTAACTTTTAAACGCTTGGGCTCTCTTTTTGGCTTGTGGCCGATGCTCCTGGCTGAAAATTTTTGTTAAGTGATCTATATTTTGACAAGGAATGACACAAATAACAATAAGATAATCATAACCAGGTGCATTTAAGAATTGAGAGACCATTTAAGACGCTGCCTGCCAAATTAAATGCTTCTTCCATAGCTAATATTTTGAAGCTCTTTGCTGAAATAAAAAAGGAACCTAGATTTTGGAGAACATATTCAAGGCTGAATTAGAGGAGCATTAGTTGGAAGATGTGTAAGACAACAAAAAAAGGGACTTTTTTCGAGGTGTACTCGGAACTGTAATGTGGGTGGTAAGGGATTTTTTTAATGGCTTCTTTTGTGCTTACTCTACTATACATTTCTATGAACAGGTAGTTTTTCTCCTAGGCTTACATAAAGGAATTTAGTAGGAAAAAAGAAAAGAAAAATCCGAAAATGCGAAGATGCAAAATTGAAGCTCGAAGTGACGTCCTTTTACATGTGAGAAGAGATTTTTTTAGGTCCTGTTTACTTGAGCTGATGTCGTTTCAAATGTGAAAAATGATTTTTTTAGGCTCTGTTTATGTGGGCTAATGAAATGGGACGTTGGATCACATTCTACTTCATTCAATGTTTACTTTGCATATTTTTGGCCGGATAAGTAAGCTCCAGCCTGCTATTGTTGGTTCTAAATGTGGATGACCCATCTGGCCCATGGCATGTGGTAGTTTCAACCTTCAAATTGGGCCATTTAGTGTGAGAAGCAGAATGACCATTGAGGCCTTACCGTTTATGCATCCAATTACCATTTTACTCACCATTCAAATATTAAATAATAATAATTTGATTAATAATAATAATAATAATTATTATTATTATTATTGTTATTACTGTAATAATAATTATCATTATAATATTACTTAAAAGAAATATATTTATATTAAAAATAATTGAAAATAAATAAATATATATTTATAATTGTAATTGAGGTGGTGATATTAATAGGAAAATTTTGTAGTATTTTGAAAAGAAATTAATTCTAAATAAAATATTTAATTTTGTTTGAAAAATGAAAATAAGAAATTATAAAACAAAATAAATA
Organism: Jacaranda copaia; assembly: GCA_014898725.1. NCBI lineage: Eukaryota > Viridiplantae > Streptophyta > Magnoliopsida > Lamiales > Bignoniaceae > Jacaranda > Jacaranda copaia. Next base: position 1,869,199 of record JACGDI010005461.1, on the reverse strand, counting down.
TACGCAACATTTTATGTCAAATAGTTGGATGAAGAAGAAATAATCGTTTTGGGAACTTTCGGGAGAAGATCAAATAGTGTGATGTTGTGTTGGAGAGGAAAAATAAATTATTTATATTAATAAACAATTTTTTTGACATAAATTATGCTGGAGAGGAATAATAAATAATTTTATACTTAATGATATCATTTATCAAAATAAATATGTAATACAATTATCTACCTTTTATCATTCATATCATCTCACCAAAGAAATACAATTTAAAAAGTACAAAATTACCCTAATCCTATTCTTCATCCTGTTCCCTTACTTCCCATGTCACCAAGTAAACGGGTCTTTAATGTTTTCCTTGTTAAAATTTAGGGGAAGAAAAGAAACTCTCTATAGTGCATATAAACTCTTCCTATTGAAATACATAATAAAAAGGTTAACTAATTGGGTGCGGCATGCATTTTTTACTAAATTTATTTTCTGTTGCCAATATTCCATGTATAAAATATTTCAATTGCATCAATAGATTGGAGCAACTATGGTTATTGCGGCAGTTGCAATTGCATTTCAGTGACCAAAACTAATTATAAATTTTGTTTAATCCAGGAGGGTCAGACTCTTGCTAGAGGCTAGGCATTGACTGTTATCAAAGTTGCTGTATTTGAAATTTCAAGTCCTTCAAGGCCTCTCTCCATCTATGCTATGGGTTCATTGTATGGCCGTAGGAAACTCAAGACGGCTTGTTCATCTTCTTATTTTCGCCCTTTTATTGCCATAATGTACTCAGTGTTCCATTGGATGCCATAATCATCCCTTCCTTTTAACTCTTGTTGAACAAGGGCACAAGAATTGTATAGATTTTCTTCTGTCCTAATTTATAAAATAAGCAGCATATTCCACTAAATCACAAAAATTGAGCAATTATAAATGCGTTTTTATTTTTAACATCAAAGTCAATAGTTTGGCCTGTCTTGAAAGATTTTGCAAACGAAAAAGAAATTCTTCAATTTTTAACTACCACACATTTACCGGACATTATTATTTGGAATAAATAGTACTTCTACAAATATTGAATCAAACAAGCTATAATTTTCCTAGGTTTTATTATAATAAAATGCGAATTTATCCAACGACAACTTAATAATCAATGAGAATAAAATTAACAAGAACGTTACATCCTTCTAAGATGCATTGTCCCCAAACTAACAAGCCTTTCTCTGCTGCTGGAGCTAAAATTACACCACAAAAGATGTTTTCCGATGTTGAAGTAGATGGTTTCTTTTCATTTCTCAAATTTTGGTAGTTTATAGTTTACAAATCAAAATTGCACTATAGTCATACCTGAGACGATGTCAAAAACTCTTCTTTTTTTGGATATAAGTTAGCACATATGAATACTTGCACACATATGAAGAATACTATTTCTATAAAAATGAGATATATAGGGTACTATTTGCGCATTTTTTCATTTGATTGCAGTTTAACTAAATTATGAAACCATATCAAAGTAAATGGAATGAAATTTAATATTTTTTCCTATTTTTTTATTATCTTGACAATTCTCTATTTTTCAAAGAAATTGTTTGATTGAATAAGCGAACATAACACACCCACCAGGCAAATTAGCATCACGCACAACCAAACATAACACATTTACCAGGCAAGTCAGTACCGCCCATATAGCGGTGCTCCAAGACTAGTACACACACATATACATATACATATATATATATATGCGTGTGTACGCATATATTTTTCACTTGGCATAGTGTGTGTGTGTGTGTTTTTAAATTTGCTTAACATCCCAACAATTATCTAATATTTTTATATTTGGGTCTCTATTTATTTTATTAATTGAGAATTATCAAATTGATAGTGGACGGGCTGCTTTTCTGATTCCCAAATTGAAAAGATAGTAAAAACTATGTATTCATTATTCATCAATATTAGTCATGTGAAGATATTTATTAAGTTTTTATTATAACCTTAAATTTTATGATTTAATTGAGAGAAAGAAGAGAGAAATGTTTAATTTCTTGTCCATATAGACAACGTAATTTCTAATTTAATATAAAAAATTATTATTATTATTATTATTATTATTATTATTATTATTATTATTATTATTATTATTAATTTTTTTTTTGAAATGGGTTAGGTTGACTTTATAAGTTAGGAGTGTCTTCTTGTTATCCTAAATTAAAATTATTTCTTTCTTGTGAATGAAAGATATGATGTTTTGATTGTTATACAAAATAAAAAATTAAATAATTATATTAAAATAAAACTTAAACTCATTTAGTGAAATCATATACTTCGAATCTCTGACTTGACAGTAACATGAAACTTAAAATGAGTAAACCAATATCATATGACATATTTTTCATGAAGTAAGGATCTTTGTTAATAGGCGCTTTAGTTCATTTTCTAATGGAAAGATTAAAAGTGGAACTTTTTTTATCATTTTATGGAATGCAAATAACTCCTTTTTGTTTATGATGTTTTTCTGCGTTAAACCCTTATTTCATACCATTATTAGATAGACAATCTTTTGATTTTTTTTTTAAAATCTTTTATTTACATACACATATATTTGAAGCTCTTCAAATTTAAACGTTCAAACTTCATGCATATAAGTGCATAAATAATGAAAATTGATCAAAGACTAATTATTGAAAAAGCTAAAAGGTAAAAAAAGGTCTTTTGTCCTAGAGGTTTTCACCTCGAATTTGGGTGGTAAATTACTTTAATTTTGGATCGATCTTAACAAAGCTTAACTTTCAGTGTTTAGTACGAGATGGAGTGCAACACATGGGTTGGTTTTTTAAACGTCGATGTCCATGCCTCCTCTCTGGTGGACTCACTACTACAGAGCATCATACCCAAAAAGACAAATCATTAATTTTGGCTTTGTTTGGTTGTGAATTAGATTATTTTTGCAAAATATTTTAGGAGAATAGATTTTGGGTAGTGGGATTGGGAAATATAATTATTGTTTATTCATATTTTGGGAGAATGAATTTAGAGAAAATAGTTTATTTGTTTGTATTTTGTGGTGACAAGATATTACATTAATGACTTTTTTGTTGGATTTGTAGGGGTAAAATAAGTATTTTAAAATTATTTATATATGTGTATATATAAATTGTGTGAGTAGTAGTACATGTATATATTTGTAATGACGAAAGAATATATAGTGCTTTGGGAATTGTGTGAAGTTAGAAATAGTAGAAGTTTTTTGAGAATAAATTATGTATTTTCAAAACTGAAATTAGAAAATATAATTATTTATTTATTTATAAATTAAAAATTAAAAAATAAATTAGGAGAATGCAGCCAAACAAATCCTTTGTAATACAGATAAAGAGGCTCACATGTTGCTGATTATGAGCACCCCAAAGCATAGTTGAAGGGAAAAGATTTTCTGCCCTATGTTGAGCTGTAAGCATAGAAAGTTGTGAAAGTGACAGTTGCCGCCTAAAATGAAAGTTAGCAATTATTGATGTTTTTCTTTTTGGTGTCCTAATATTACAGCTAAACATAATAATAGGAATAAATACACAAAATAAACTCCCTCTAGGCTTCAATTGTGTAATTTTCAAAATTTTAAATTCATCCCCAGTCATCATACAAAAAAGAAAAAGGAAAGAAAAAATAATATATTTCATAAAATATTTCTGTTTTTCTTTTTTGTCCTTTATTTAAAATTATCCAGACAATCCTTAGCTTTTTTCAAACTGCAGGCACCCATACTAAGATTTGTTAGATTATATAACATATTTGAATTTTTTTTGTTTGATACTTTAAACCATTCTTTGTTTACATTCCCTCTCTGTCAACCAAATATTTATATATATATATATATATATATTCAAATACCATATTTTGAACTTTTAGTTTTATGCTTAAATTATTGGTCTTTTCACATCTTAGTTACCAATTTAAATTTTCTATTTTATTTCTTATTTTATTTCATAAATATATAGCATGCGTATTAAATATTTTTTCATAAAATTAATTTATTAAAAATCAAATACACTTGATATAAATATAATAAATTAAAATAAAAAATAAAATAAAGAATTCAAAGTGCTTCAATTGTTAAAGCCTCTATATTCAAATACCATATTTAGAAATTATAAATGCCTAAAAATGTCTGAAGAATCTACCAAATTCACCTTAGCCTCCTAATCTTGATCTCACTCTTGAACTGAACTATTAGAGAATGTAAAACTGGGGAGAGGGTTCCTGTCCTACAACAGTTAAATACCAACCTTTGCAGCTGCAGCTTCTTATTCTTTCTTTTCTTTTTTTAAAAGAAAGCTGATAGCCTCACAAAAGCCAAGTCAGCAACACAGATAAACAAAATTTACGGTCCATTGAGTCAGATATTAGGCAAAGAAAGACATGAACAGGGCTCCATTGACTTATGCAAGATCCCTTCATGAGTTAAAGCTAAGGGTTTAACACACCAAAAGATTATTTAGATCTAACATCTTAGTTATATTGATGAGAAGAGTGTTAAAGTGTTATTTATAGAATTAATCAAGGACAATCATAATCCTTAAGTAACAGTAACAGTGGTATGTACCCATTTCTTTCTCATTTTAGCGTATTCTACTCTATTGCACATCTCATTTCAGATGCTGACTGCAAAAATGCAGGAGACAACAAAAATAGATGGCTAAAGATTTAAAAATAAAAAATCATAATTAATGATGAATCTACATGTTAAGCAAGGATCAGAGCCATATCTGAATTGATACTCTCTTCGTTGAGACTCGAGACATGATGACTTTCCCAAATTGTCAAGTTCCCGACAGCACCAATCTGCGTTCTCAGCTTAACTCCTGCATGTATAATATAAAAGAAAGCATGTGATGTGAGGCTTATGCTCAGCATCATATTATTGTTACAGTACCAGACGCATTTTATCGCTAATTAAATGGGTAATTTAATGAGCCTAAACCATTCTGGGAAGTGAGTTAACTACTGTTATCCATGAGAACTGGCATTTTAGTCTACCATGCATGACATCCAGACGAATGGAAAAATTGATCAAAAGGATAAATGACTTCACCTAAAGAAGATTTTCCACTGCACGTTACACTTTTGCGCATTCCACGCTATTGTGCTTGCGTTTGTTAGATTTTGAAAAGAACCATATCTGAGCCCAAGATTTCTTTTGCTTGGCCGGCTGTGATTTAGCGTCCTTCCGGGCGACAAGATCAGCCATGTAACGAACCACAGCCTGAGGTACAAAAGATCATATTCAGTCTCAACGATATTCTTTGAAAAGACTACAGAACAAAGGTACATCACCTCAGCGCCTTTCTCAATTACATCTCTTGGTGGCACTACCAGGGGATTTCCCTCAACATTCAAGATTCGCAGCCGAGTTAGCATCCCAAAAGAGTCCGGAAGAACTCTGATCTGGTTATTATTGCTTATCAACTCCTCCAGCATCTCAAGGTTTCCAATGGACCTAGGCAGAGATTGCAGGTCCGCAAAATTGTTGCTTACATCCACCTTTACAAGTGTTGTAGCTAAACACAAGCTCTCGGGGATACATTCAAGCTCATTGAAACTAACATCAAGCTGCCTCAAGCTTGACAAAGATGCCATCGTGGTAGGAAGTTGTTTAATATTATTGTAACGAACTGTTAGAATCTCCAAAGATTCAATTTGTCCTACTGCTTCAGGGAGTGCTTTAAGCCGGTTATAGTCTGCATGAAGCTCCTTGAGAGAATTACATCGACCAATGGTATGAGGGATTTCCTCCATATCATTAGTTTCAACATTCAATTTCTGTAGACTGACAAGAGATCCAATTGTCTCTGGGAGCACTGCAACTCCATTGGAGCTCAAATCAAGCTCCTGAAGACGGACTAACCTACCAATGGTAGCAGGCAATGTTGTTAACTGGTTTCCTCTCAGATCGAGATGAAGCAAGTTAAGCAAAGCCCCTACTGACTCTGGCAATTCACGAATTCTGTTCCCACATAGATTCAGAGTTTTTATCGAGGAAAGTCCTCCCACAGCATCTGGTAACATCACAATTTTATTTTCTGATAAATCCAACGTGATCAAACTCGAGAGCTTCCCTATTGAATCGGGAAGCCATTCAATTTGATCTGATAATTTACCCTGGAGAATAAGCTCTCGGGTTCCTTTTTTTGCCGACACTTCAATGCGACTAGCCAGTTGTATTAAACTCAATTCCTCACAATCTTGACCTACAAAAACCCAATTGCTCCCATATTATTAAAAACAAAACCCAGAAGAACAAAAAAATAAAAAACCAATATATATATATATATATATATATGTGGAACTCATTATACAAACAAATTCGAAACAGCCAATCGAGCAAATGATTTAAAAACTCACCAGAAGTAATAGGTGGTTTAAGAGAGGAATCCACAATCTGCGGCTCAGTCGAAACATCCCCAGATCGAACCCCAATACCAACTCCATCCACATGAAAGTAAGACTTGGGCTTCTTCAAAAACATGTCATCCTTGGCTAACAAGGCCTCCGAAGACTTCATGCTTTCCTTCTCAGTATAGAAACCGGACGACATTGATGATTTGACAGTTTTCGTGACTGTAGGATTCGAGCTGTTGGTTGAAAAAGAACCCGAGGTTGCTAACGAAGAACTGCTTGAATTCATCGACATTGAATTTTGGGAGCCCGTAGAAGATTGTATGCATTCTGAAGCTCTCTGGATTAAATCATCGAATATTAGGTGCGCGCCTTCGAGATCCAATAGTTTCTGAGCCTCCTTCTTTTGCTCCTTGCTCTGAAAATGGACCATTTTACGCTGCATCTCTTGCAAGATTCCGAACAATTCTTCCGGCACATGTTTCCCCTTACTTTGCTTCGCAATTCCTTCGAGTCTTAACTGATCTTCCTTCTCCACATTCTGGATTAAACTTTTGGCAGCTAATACTTCCTCGATACTGGGCCGAGCCGGCAAAGATCTGTGGATTCTCATTATCTCTTCTACAGCCTCGTCCATTGTCGCCGCTGACAACTCCATCATTTTTCTTCAATTTTTATTATTATCTTCCCCTGGAATTTATCAAAGAAACAAATATTATTGTATCAATACACGGGAATTGCCCACAGAAACGAAAGCTTCATTTGACTCTGCTTAGTGTTTACCGAAAACAAGAATTCAATTTGCTTCCTCGAAGAAAACCCAGAATTCATTTAAAAAAAAAAACAGAAGAAAAGGAAAAAAAGAAAGAAAAAAAGAGAAACACAGAAAAGAACTCATTGAAAAGGAAACAAAGGTTAGAAAATGTACTTACAGAGCTTTATCTGCCACAGAACAAAATGATGCATGAAATCTGAGGAATTTCTATGGCGGGGGCTATCATTTATACTCGTCGACCATGCGGCAGCAGACTCTTTTCGAGGAAACTGAGAGGAGATATTGGTGGATAATTGATATATTTTTCAATTTTGAGTTTCCTGAAATGGGTCCCTATGTTTCTGCAGCTAGAATTTGTTGCAATTTACTGCACTAGCTGCAAATTCTTTTGATTTGATCTCAAAACTGTGGGTTGTCCGTTTCCGGTCTCAAAATTTCTTATTTCTCTTACAGAAATTTAAACGCCATTTGAATTTGATCTTAACATAAAAAGCCTGGTTTCTCGAAGCCTTCACGAGAATCTTGCTGCCAAAGCGGCAATAGAGAAGGATAAGTTGTGCTGGAGCTCTAAAAATTACTACAACATCGCTCCACTTTAGCTTAATATTATTTTGTATGGCAATATTTTAAAGGGCTGCTAAAATATTGTTAGCCGTTATCTCATGCAAAAAATATCAATTGTATCCATTGTGATGATTATAGTTAGATTGACGTCTTTTCTGTAACTAATTTGAACATATGGATTGTAGCTAATGTCAAGTTGATGTTTAGGATCGTGGAGACGTCAATTGTGGGGGTGGCAAGATGAAGCCACACAAGGGGCTCGTGGGTCAGCCGTTTTCCTTCACTTTCAAACAAAATCAGTCAACTTTATATTTGATTTTATGTTTCAGGTTTATACATGAAGAGCAATCCCGTCCATCATCAGTCAATTAGTTTACAAAAGTAGCTCTTTACATGAAAATCATAAAATATACCGTTTTCTTAAATGCAACAATCTTTTCTATGGTGTGTCTATGTGTGTGTGTATATATATATTTACCTATCAAAATATATATATATATATATATATTGCCTAAAACCTATCACATTTTCTTTTTATATATATATATATATTCATGTGCACAATGAAATCATTAAAATTCGAATCTCAAAACTCATTCATATAAATATATAAAGAGAATTCCTCTCGACCACACTTATGGATCAATTGATCATTCAATTACTCCTGTCGTATTTTCAAATTGATCTTTTAACAAAATTAATATGTTTATTTATTTATTTATTTATTTTTCGAGGGTGGAATTCACCGTCTTCAATTGAAATTTAACTCGCTCCTTAAGTGACATTTATTTAATATTAAAACGTAATGTTATAATGTAATTTTGAATTACAAAAAAATTATTTTCACAACATTATATTTGTACAATATAGAAGAAAAATATATAAAAAAATAAATAAAAAATCTCAACTGCATTCTCTGTATGTCACCATAAAATGATGACGACAAATTAAATATCAAATTTGTTAGAATCTCATATGAATAAAATAAATATGTAGTGAAATCTATATATGATATTGAATAATCCTCACATGTTAAAATGACATGCTTCCAAAATCTTTACATACAAATTAGGAAAAAAAAGAAAAAGGTTTACCATAAAGATGCCGGAAACATAATTTAAAGGCATTATATCAGCCAGAACACCTCGCATGGCAGTGTTGCGGGTCAACGCTTCCCAATTTTTACATCGTCTCATTGCATGTTTAATGACAATAATCAATAGTTTTATTAATTAGCATTAAAATAATACTTCACATTGCAATGGATATTATGATTCAAATTAATGTTCTTTATCTATGTTTCCTTCTATTCTAAATTCGTTACTCCCATTTTGTTTTTGAAATATCTAATTTATTTTATTAGAAATCTAAAATTTGTTATTCTTTTGGGGCCCAAAAGAAATACTAAAACAATAAAAAATAAATAAAATTCTGGAATGTATATTATTTTTAAAAATAAGATAATCTATCAAGTTTTTATTGCAAGTGAAGTTTCATAAATGTAGGCAGGTGTGGATGTTGGAGAAAAGGACACGTGTTCGAGTGTGACCAGCTGAACCTTTGGTCCTCACGGCTTAACCGTTTGTGACAGTTGGAATGGACTGTCAATGCATGCTGGTTGCTCTGGGGTTCCATTTGGTTGTCTTGGGCCCCTGACTAGTATATTTACACCGGAGTGAGGTAGAATGTAAAAATTAAAATTAACCATTTGAAATAATTAACTAATCAATCTCAACCCCAAGCCCAAAAGTTATTCATTCCCTTGACAATAAAATGGAAAGGAAATTTCCTTTCATTTATATTTTCTCTTTTAATTTTTTCTTTATTGTTATTTGCTTTTATTTTTATTGTTCACCACCGTTGCTCCACCATCATTAGACCACCACCATCAAAGACTCTTCACTAAAATTTCCAGGGGCATAGGTGTTATTTTAAGGGTGTTTGGTAGAATTTATAAATTTTAAAAATATCTTATAAGCATATAAAATAAGATATTTAAAATTTTATAAATTATTTTTAAAGAATAAAAAAATTCTTAATTTATTTTTAAAATTTTAATAAATATTACTTTAAATAATTTTAATTATAAAATAGTTATTGCTAACATTTTATAAGATCTAAAATTTTAATTTATACATTTTTAATAGTTTAATTAGCTTATGCATGCAATATAATCTCTCACATAAGTTGTGTGCTATAATTAGCAATATAATTAGCTTTTAGTTAATAATTAGCATACTTCTTGTGTGCTATAAATGGATCATAGAAACATAAATCTGTATAAAATTTATTATAGTAGAAACATATATAGTGAGTTAGCGATTAGAAAGCTAATTAATTATACAACTACTATTATTTCAGTTGATCTTCCCCGTTGTCCACCATAATTTACTTGTCTAAAATTATATCAAGATCTAATGAGGGAGGTATTTGTTTATGTAATTTTATCTCTAAGGAGTTTATTTCCGATCAAGTTAAAGACATGTATGGAGAAAAATAATATTTTAGATTAAATGAGGGCCGTAAATCAATTCAATCCCCACAAAAACCTAGAAGACTCTAAAATGTCATATATTTGTAAGGGATGTAATAATATAAAAATATGCAAAGCTATAGAGAGAAGTTTTTAGGAAACTATTTTAGAAAAGTACTTTTGGAAATATAATTTGGATACTTTTTGAAGGTTTTGGATAGTATCTCCGAATCATTGATTGTTTTAAGTCTCACGGTCTATTTCGTATATAAAGAAGAAAGAATATACGGTAGGGGGTCATTATTTTTAAATAACCAAATTGAGAATCAAGTTCCGGGTAAGAAAGTTACTTTGAAAAGCATTCTTTCCGAAAAAAAAAAAAATGCAGTTAGACTGCAATTTTAACAGGCAACGCATAGATTTTGAAATATATAATTGGCTCTATTCATGCAGACTACTAAATCTAAAGAACTGCTACTTCGGTAGAAACTATTACACTGCAATTCAAGCAAGCATTTATTTGTCAAGAACCACCCCGCCTCTCTCTGTCAATATTCTGACATTAAATCACATCACTTCAAAGTTTAAGGCCAAAAATACACTATTTCATTTGCATGACAGGCAATCAAATATAAGTTCCAATTATCATCAAACAAAGTTTGCAAGAAAAACACAAAATTCCATTGGATTCCAATGTATTTCCATTGAAAACGTAATTTTCAAACTTATTTTTGATGGAATTATGTACTTTGGAAACTACTCATCATAATTTTTTTTTTATGGAATTCTTTAGGAAATTTCTCTAGAAATATTAATTTTTATTCTAAAAAAATATTAAACTTGTAACCTATTCATTAATGCAAAAAATACTAAGCATTTTAACAACAATTAAATATAAAAGCTGATAATTATTAATTTATTCAAAAATTTAATGTATTCCATATTCATTATAATATTAAAAAATAAACCAAAGTTAAACTAAAAGGCTCTCTCTTCATCCTCATCATGGATTGTAATCGTCGGCCTCATTATTATTATTATTATTATTATTATTATTATTATTATTATTATCCCGACTCAGCCCTTCTTGCGCAGCCCAATAATTTGCTCCAAACTCGGCCTCTAACTGTTGGCTTCGTCCTTTTTTTCAAATCATGTCCTTGTTACTAAAATCATAAATTCAATCTAAATTCTCTAATGCATGCTTATAGTTTATAAAAATAATATCTTTTAAACAACATAAAAAATAAATATGAAAGAAATATTGACCTTGAAATATGTACAGTGTCAAAAAATGAATAAACGAAAATCAGCAACCGAATAAACCTACTAAGTATTTTCAAAATGGTGAATTAATGGTGTGAAGTACTTTTAAGTATGAAAATAAATAAATAAATATAAAATTCGAATTCAATAATAGCTAAGTATATAACTAAGTGGTAATATACATCTAACGTATTAGCATAGTCTTCATAATAATATTTATAGCCGTATAATCTGATTTATAGCAAGGTTCTGGACTTTTGGTCATGTTTGTTAAGATGCTTCTACCCTACATTTTTGTATGTATAAAAGTGATAAACATGAAATGTGGCCTAAGTATTGTGTAGCTCCTCACAAGGCATTGTAACTAATGTTAAATTTAATGCATGTGGCTTGGTAGAAAATGTTCTAATATTTAGATAATTACTAGCATGTGTTCAGTGCGATGCATAAAAAATAATTATATGATTGAAATAATTTATTGTATATATAATAATTATCTTACTTCATGTGTTTAAACCGTGAACCATAATTATTTTTTTAGCATTTAATGAAAGAAAATCTATTACTAGTTAAATAAAATAATATGAATATTTCAATTAAAAATATTATGCTTGAAGATAATTTATACTTAAATAAGTTGTAGAATATCAAGAGTTGCTCACTCTATGTTTATAAATTATACCAAAATTTATATAATGACAAAATTTTAAAAAATAAATAAAAAATTAAGAAAACAAAAATAGTGCAAAATATCTTACTAAATATGCTTTTTAAATTAGATATATTTATACATACATATTTTGATATGATAAATAAACAAATAATTCTTTTTAATATATTTTTTTTGGGTGTGATTTCTCAATAATATGGAAGTTATAGTTATAATTTTCATGACATTTGAGAATTATGTATGTTAAATATTTTTTGTTACAGTAAATATATAATCTCTTTGTACTTTATCTATGTAAATAGCTTATGTTAGGTTATTAATTATTTGATAACTAATTCAATAAGTAGTTTGTGACATATAATTTTTGTAAACTAAAATATCTCTTAATATTTCATATAACTCTAATAAGTAAAATTTGTTTATTTTTATTTATATATGTAGTTATTTTATTCTTTTTAAAATTATCAATTAACATATGTTATGCACATGAATGAAATAATAAGTAAATTTTCAATATTCAGTTTAAAATAAAATATCAATTTCTCATAATTTTTTTAATAATTAGAATATAAAAATTACAAATAATTAATTGGATACCTACTTTCAATCAATTTTTTTCATCTAATATCTATAACACCCCTAAATTTGGTGTTTAGAAGGTTAAAAAAAATCTGGGGTTCAAAACATAAACAGGAAAGGACTTAATTGCAAGAAAATTGAAAGTTTTAGGGGTCAATTTATAATTAATTTTGGTCAACCCAATAAATTTAGTGCACTAATTAGTTTGAGGACTTAATTGAAATTGGGAAAAAGAATTTTGGGGGTCAATTTGAGGCATTAAATAAGTTGAAGGATTGAATTAAAATCTGGAGGAAACTATTGGGGTCAAACTGAGATTTCCAAAAAGTTAAAATATATGTATAGAATTACCCTCCCCAATTTTCTAATTATCACATGCACCCACTATAGCTCCTCTACCACCCACCTTCTACCAACGTCGGTGATTAGCCAAAACAAATCTAGCCATTCGCTTCTCCATGTCACAATGAACACACCCACATTTAGAACTCCTAAAACTGACCGGTGAAGCAATCAATAATTGAGTTTGAAGAAGATGCATGGTGGAGGGTGGTGGTCATGGTCGTTTTGACGACTGTTGGGGGCAACCAAAGTATGGGTTTCGATGGGCTTAGCTCAAGGATCAAGGTAGTGGTCTCAATTTGTAGTTTTGACCACCAACGGCAATGGAACTGAGGAAAATAGGCAATGGCAACCGACAGTAGAGTAGAAGGTTCATGGTGCAATTGACCAACGAGATGGCAATAAATTCTAAAATTGATTAAGGGCTTTTGTTGGGCGTGTGGAGACAATTTGACAACTTCTAGCAGTGGCACGTGGTGGAGGTCTAGTAGCTTTTGGGCAATTTCTTCAGGCACCAAGCTGAATGCATGTGTGCCAATCTCGAATTGTAAATTGGCTCTAAATTATGTTTAATTTTGGTAAAATCTATTTAATCGATTAAATGATTCTTGATTTGGTTTGCTTAAATTTTAAAGTTGATTTTCATTGTAAATTTAAATAAATTGGACCAAGAATTATGATTATAGACTAAAATGGTCGGACAGAAATTTGATTGTAAATAAATAAGGACTCAGATTGTAAATTAGAAGCTAATTATCATTAAGTTGAGTTAGTTGATGTAATTGAGGAATCTATATTATGTAATGTTGCAAAGATTGATTGTTATTAGGAAAATATTTAAAATTTGTATGGATAGCCCAAATTTATTTATCATGAACTTAGAGCATTAAGATTGAGATTATATGTAAAATTCTTTTTAAGCAGTTAAGTGTTTTCTGATTTAGTTCGGTTAAAATGTTAAGTTGATTGCTGATGTTAGTTTAAGTTAATTGAATCGAATTGTAATTATGGATGGGAATGATGGGGATAAATTTAGGATGTCAAATCCAAAATATTGGAATATAAGTGTGTATAGGTGTAAGGGGCTAAGATAGGTAATTAGAATATAATTATTGTTAATTAAGTTAAATCAGGTGATTAAAACCTCAATTTTATGTATAATGATGTATAGGGTTGATTAATCGGTGTAATTATATGTTCAACTTTTGTGTAACATTGTAATGACCAAATATCAACAAAAATTTGAGTTAATTCTTGTATTTTGACTAAATTGTTAATTTAGGACTAAGATTGTTAAATTAGAAAATATTGAAATAGAAAATGATTATTGACCAGAACAAATAAGTCTTTCGTTAATACTATAGCATCATTAGCAAATTACCTCTGCAATATTCCCTAAACTGAGCCCCTAAAATATTGTACTAATTAGAAAACAATCAATATTAAGATATAACCGGATTAATTATTGTTTAAAGAAAGTGATACAAGTATTTTTGACATTAGGTATCTTCTATTGGAATAGGTGACAAGGAGCTAAGGCCTCCAGGACTATAAGACATGATAGCATCTCTGAGGAGTTTTAAGGCAAAGGTCTAACCTATTTGTACTTTTGGGAAATGAACTATCATTGTTGTTCATGATCTCTATGCCTATTCGTTTGTACTTGATTATGCTTATTCTGATGCCATTCCTTGTTTGTCTATTCGTTGATGTTTAATGTTATTTGTTCTGGTGCCCAGAACTCCTATGATGTTTTCATTTTCTTGTGTTGTATACCCTGCAGCTTTGTCAACTTCTTTTTTTCATGTCAGTATTTTAGGTCTCGCCGACCAATTCTATTTTATATTATTGGTTGAATCATTTTGAATACTATTTATATAGCCTTGCCAGCCAATGTTTTATGGATTGTACCATTTTGTTTAGTTTCACATTGTGTTTATGATCAATTATTTTGAAATATGTTTTATTTGTTGGCATTATATTAAATCACCTTGAGGATGCTCTTGGGAGTTTACTGCCCAATGGGAAGCCATGGGTTGGTCTCTGGACTAGGCCCAAAAAGATGACCAAGTAGTATGGGTAGACGGTGGCAAGTCTCCCAGCTAGTACCTACTTAAGATTCTGACTTGCAGATAGTTTGAGGTAGCTATTTGCGTGTGGCAGGATCTAGTATGCAGCTAGACATGCTGCA
This sequence comes from Jacaranda copaia, assembly GCA_014898725.1. Taxonomy (NCBI): domain Eukaryota; kingdom Viridiplantae; phylum Streptophyta; class Magnoliopsida; order Lamiales; family Bignoniaceae; genus Jacaranda; species Jacaranda copaia. Next base: position 1,853,964 of record JACGDI010005461.1, on the reverse strand, counting down.
TGTCGACCGAGTTGAGTTCTTAGGTAATGGAGTAATAAGGGAAATTTTTTATGTTATATTTGTATTTCGTGTTACCATTTATGTTTGTTTTGTTTTGAAGTAATAAGGTTGGAGTTGCTAATAGTCTGTCGAATTTTGTATCACATGTGTTTTGTTATATCATTTTTTGGTGTTGTAAATTATTAAATGTTCTGTTATTTGAATATTTGCTTATCAGTACTTTGCTTATTGCTAGTTTTACTTTCAACAGTTTTCCTTGACTTCTTGTTGCACACTTGCTTACTAAGTCCTTAGGACTTACCTTCCCTTTTGTTATTTGTTGTTTCCTTCCTAGACATGATCTGCAGGAGATGAAAGGGCTCGAGGCTTGCCTAAGTTGTGGACGTATTTCACTTTATATTAGATTAGGTGTCTATATATGTATATATCTAAGTACTCGATTAAGATGAACCAAGCTCTTATGCTTAGACATTTTGAGTACTTTGTGTAAATAGTTAAGCAAGCTTGACATCATGTTTTTAAGTGTATATGTTTGCGTGCCTTGGGTTTAGTGAAATGTAATAGTAAGTTGGAATGAATGATTTTTGGGTTGTTGTGTAGCTTTTTAAATTAAAATTTTGGAGATGCGTTTTTTGTTTGAATTATTGTGAATAAAATTGGAGTAGCACCTCGGCCTGAAACAGGCACCTCTCGAGCGGGATGCTACAACATCATTAATCCATGTAAAAATATTTTTATGAACTATTATAAGTAAAAATATTAAGATAAATGAATGTGATATAATTTTAAAATAGTGTAATTAAATATATTGACAAATATAAAAATTGATATCATTTGCTATTTAAGTGGTCATTTATCAAACTTTTTAAAAATTTTAAACTATGTTTGTAACACCTCTAAAAATTTAATTAGTGAAAATTTAAATATTATTATTTAAAAAAATTAGGGGTCAAAATGTAAATAGAAAAAGACTTAATCAATGAACATTTGAAAGTTTTGAGGGTTAAAATAAAATTATTCTAGGTCAAACAAGTTAATCTAATGCACTCATAAAGTGAAGGGCTTAATTGAAAGCTGAAAGAAAACTTGGGGGCTCAATTTGTAATTTTCAAAAAACCACCCTTCTATATATCAATCCCTCCCCCACTTTTCTTCCAATTTCTGCACGCACACCCAACTTTCTTCTCTGGCAACATCCCTCTGGTGATGGCCATTTCTGAAAAGTAAAAGCTTCCTTACCTCATTAGGAAGACAATCATACCCCATGCATCCTGTTTTGACCAGTGAACCATCGGGAATTTGAGGTTGAAAGTTGGGTAGTAGTGGCGAGTGGTGGATGCGGTGGAAGCTTAAGTCTGGGGAGTGGGTTTTGTAAAGTTCAGCTTGGGGAGCAATATGGTATCTTTAATTTTTAGGTTTTTCCACTAGCAGTGGCAGAATTGAACAAAAATTACGATAGCAGAGGTGGTGGCTTAGGTTGGTTTAGGCTACAATTGGCGGTCAATTCATTGGTAGATTGGAAACTTATTCTGGGCATTCTCTTGTACGTGTTGAGACACTTTGGTTGGTAGTGGTGGTTAGCAACTCCGGTGACCTGAGACAAAATTTCCATCTCATCATGGTAGTCATGTCTATGGTATTGGTTTGTGGTGATTTGAGTTTCAAAAACAAGATCTTTGGTGGAAACTGTTTGGAATTAGGGTTATTACCGATTAATTTGTATTATTCTTATTGGTTTGTCAATTCTTGTATTTTAAGTGATTTGAAAGAAAATGAACTAGGACCGAGCAATGGAATGCATAGATGTATATAATGCTTAGTTGACCTAAATTTGTAATATATAATCTTTGATTAATTAAGATAAACAGGTAATTAAAACCCTAATTTTGTATGCAATGACGTATGATACCTAGTCATTAAAGATTGAATTCTTGTTAATTAGAATCAATTGCCAATTGCCATAATTTATAATTGACTTTGTATAATGTTGCAAGGACCCAATATTATAGGAATCTGAATTGCTTATTATGTTTCAACTAAATTGCTAAGATAGGATTTAAATTGTTAAATTAGAAACTATTAAATTAGGAAAAGATTATCGAATAGAGCAATATGAATTTCATAGATGTTATAGTGTTAATGGGGTAATTAGCATGTTGACTTATGATATTTTTGGGACTAAGCTTTAAAATATTGTATTAATTGTAAACAATTGATATTAGAATATAAATGGCTTAAGTATTATTTAAAAGGTCAAAACAAGCATTTTGATGTTAAGTACATTCCTTTGAATAGGCGGCGAAGAGCTGGGATCTAATGGATAGTAGAACAAGTATAGCATTGTCTGTGGAGGTTAAGGTGAGGGTTCGACCTATTTGTTTTTTTGGGATATGAATTATTTTTGTCGTTCATGTCCTTTGTGCTTATTCGTTGTACTTGATTGTACTTGTTCTGGTGCTCCAAACATCTACTGTGATATATGTTATTGGCCCCATATACCTTATGCTGGCTTTCCTTACTCGTATTGTTATTGTGGGTCTTGTCGACCAATCTCGTTTCATGCTTTTAGTTAAATCATTATGTATATTATTTATATGAAATGCCGGCCACTAGTTAGAGATTGAATTGTTATGTTTGACTTCACAGATATGCTTTTGGTCGGTTATTTGAATATGTTTTATCTGTTGGCATAATGTTAAGTTGCCTTGAGGATGCTCTTGGGGGGCTTTACTACCCAATGGGATGCCATGAGTTAGGTTGGGCTTGGGACTAGGTCCAGAAAGATGATCAGGTGACATGGTCACGATAGTTGGTCTCCTGGCTAGTACCCACCTAAGATCTTGACTTGTGGATAGTAGGAGGTGGTTGTCTAGTAAGTGGTGGGATTTGGCATATGGATGGTCTATGCCATTGACCAAGCCAAGTGTTTAGGGACAGAGCAATAAGGGAAATATGTTATGACTTTGTACTTTATACATTGTTTGTTACCGTTTTTGTTATGTTCTGGGAGTAATAAGGACATAATTGCCAATCATTTGTCAAATTTGATATAACATGTGCTATGTTACATTATTGCTTTTGATGGAGTCTTGATTATTGTTAAAACTGTTATCAATTGCTGTACTCTTAATAGTTTTCTTTGTCTATTGTCATATTTCCCCCTCATTAAGATCTTAAGACTTTCCCTTTTTGTTACCCCTTATTCTTTTCCTACACAAAATTGATTGAGGACTGAGGACTTGAGGTCGGCCTGTGGAAGGACTTATTTTGTAATAGATTAGGTGTTAAGTATGTACATATAGTCTTCACCTAATCATTATGTTAAGACTTATAAATGTTATGTAATGTTTAAGTTGAATCTAAGACCTTGGTATTTACATATCTTACTTCATGATATGAGACTTTGGATGTTGTGTTAAGCGACTATCTCTAGAGTTTAAAAAAAAAAATTGGATTATGTTGTTTTCATTTGAAATATATTGTAAGTTTGAACTGGTGGCACCTTAGCTTAGGGATCACCCTGGATAAGGCACCACAATGTCAATTATATATATGTCCCGTATAATTAAAAGAATTTATTTCAAATAATTGAAAATGAGTTCTTCATTATTATATCACTAAAAAGCTACAAAAATTTAAATTAATAATATAAAAATAAAGTTTAGAGTTTGTAGTTGTTGTAGGAAGTAACTATTTATATTTGAAACAAATTCTTTAATGTAGTTATTTGTTATATTATATATATATATATAAATTTATCTAAAAATATTATTTTAAAAATAATTGAATTTTAAAGAATTTAATAAATTGAGGACTTGCATATCAATTAATTTATAATTATTCATTTCTCAAACTTCTAACTCTTTAATAAGGAAGTGATGATTTGATATTTTACAAAAATATTTATTTATCACTTCAATAAGCAACAAGTAAGTTATAAATTTTTTTAAGTAAGTCACAATATTAAGAGATAATCATGATTGTTAAGTATTTTAATTTTACTTTTGAAGTTATCTAGAAAATAATTATTTAATTAATAAATAAAAATAATTTATTTGATCAAATGAATGAATATTATTTATTTATTTATTAATTTTTGATTAAAAATAATTGAATATTATGTTACTTCAACTAAAATTAATGTGATTGTATCTATATAAATACAAAAAATATTATTAAGATGAAAAATTGGTTGTTGTTTTGATCAACTACCTTTTTGGGATAAATTTTAAGTTTTTTTGAATAAACATGTATAATTAAATTAAAATGAAAAAAATCTCACTCTTTAAATAAAACATAAGTTAATATTTATTACAACTCATATTTATTAGATAATTTCATTACTTCATATATATCCATTTAATTTTTGATATATAGTTAATATTATCAAAATAAATATAAATTACTAAATATAGAATATATCAATTGGGTAAAAGTATTTACTTGGCAATGAAATTTTGATTTTTAGCTGTATATACATAATTTTTTAAATAATTTATTTATGAAAGAGAAATAAAATGATTTACTTATAAAAGTATTATAAATAAGTAAAGATTCAGCCAATTGAAATAAACTTATCAAAGCACATGATATTGTATAGAAAAAATGGTCAATTACATCCACCTCCCTTGAGGTTTTTCATAATTACCAAAAAACTCTCGCTGTTTTGAAAATTACATTTATCCCCTTGAACTTTGTTGTAGTCCAATATTTCAACCTAAACGTTAGTCAACAATAGGGTTTTGACCAACCACTGTTAAAAAATTAGGGTAAAATTTCAAAAATGCCCTTAGGGTAATTGACTCTATTTTTGACCCAGTTTGACTCTTTTTAGTGGAAAAAAAATACCCTCAGGGGTGATATTGTAAGAATTTTTAATTAATTAAGGGTATATTTGTTATTATTTTTTTGTTTGAGGTCTTAAACATAATAAAAAAAAAAAGAATCTAGGGTGAATTTGAAATAGTAAATGCATTTAAAATAATTTAATTATATTAATTTAAATTAAATAAGTAAGAAAAATTAAAAATATAAATGAAATCTATCATCTTGGAATATATAATTTTAATAATTGAAATGATATATTCAATAATATTAAAAGTAATAAGCATATCTAAAATAATTTAATTAAATTTAAATAATTAAAATATAACATATTAAATTATATTAAATATAAATTTATATTATTAAAATAATCTAATAAAATTAAAATTGTAATATATAAAAAATATTTTAATTAAATTTAATTCAATTTAACTAAAAAGTAAAATAAGTAAAAAAATTAAAATAAATTAAATCTATCATGATAATATATTTTTAATAATTTTTAAAATTAAAAAATAATAATGACATATAAAATAATTTAATTAAACATTTTTATTAATTTAAAATTAAAAAGTTAAAATTTAAATCTATCATCTAAAAATATAATTTTAATTATAGACTTAATAATATTAAAATTTTAAACATATATACATTTTAATTAGTTTTATTTATCAATTAAAAAAATAATATATGTATTTTTAACCTATATTATATATTAATTAAAAAATATATATTTTAAATTTTATAATATTATTTATTAAAATCATAATCATTTCTAAATTAAAAATTTTTAAAATATTTATTCAAACAATAACTCTTTGTAAAATTAACTTATAAATTTTTTAATTAATTAATTCAAAATATAATAAATAAAAAATTAAATATATGTTAATAAATTATTTATTAATATAAAAAGATAATTTTTTTTTTAAATAAAACCTTATCCCACCTACCCCTTTGCCCACACCTGGTGCCCTTTCCCCTTCCCCTTTTTCTTCGACTTGCTGCGATGGCAGCTTGGGTAGTAAGCAGCAATGTGATGTCGCTGTTGCTGCCGCAACCTGTTGCTATCATGAGCAGTGTTGGCAGAACCATGGCGGCCACTACTGGTAGGGATGGGTTGGGGGGGCGGGGGGAGGAGATTGTGAGGAGGGTGCTTGGCGGTGGGGTTGGCATATATGAACACACATACCTATAGTATATTTATATATATATGTTTGTATATAATATATATGTATATGTGTATATATACATATATATTTTTAAAAAATTAAAGGTGACAAAAATAAATCAAATAAACACTCATAAATTCAAAAATATTACAAATAGGTCGAAGGGTATTTTTGTCTTTTAATATTTCTATCAATTTTTTTATTTTTATTTTTTTTTATTTTTAATGAAAGGGCATTTTGCTCATTTTACTTTTTTCATTGGCAATACATTTTAGTTTGAAAGTTTGGGGGGGGGGTGAATGTAATTATTAAAATAATAAGAATTTTTTGGTAATTACGTCAAACCTCAGGAGATATAAGTGTAATTCACCGTAGAAAAAATGAATATTTTTTTTCTTATATGCACACTAGTGAGGTATGCATTGCGTGAGGTGTGGTGTCATACCTATTTTGTTAATTGATTGTAAGTATAATTGTAGCGCCCCTTCTCGGATGATCCATAGCTGAGACACCAATCAGTTCAGTCTTAATTCAAAATCCAAAATAAGCAATAGGCTTATCAAAAACACTTCAAATTTATTAGAAATAACAACAAATTTCAACTTAAGTAACCTCAACAAGAATTATTAGATATAGCAGCATACATCAACTAAATCAACCTTCACAAAACATTATATACATACCTTAGGTGATTCTATAACATACAATATAAGTACTATGTACATAACATCAGTAGTTCCAAAATGTTCAACTAAATATATTCCCTTTGTAGATGTTAAATTCAAACTTAACATATCACAACATCTCTAGGGTTACAAAAACATGCCTAGGCATGCCCATAAGTAAATACATATGGCTCTTTTAATACAAAATTATACCCGCCTGTCCGATCGGAAGTCCAAACTTATCATGCAGTTTTGTCTGAGAAAATATAAAAGAAGGGAGGAAGGGTAAGTCCAAAGAACTTAGTGAGGGATATTCAAAATAAAGAAGAATATGGATCTATCGGGAAAAATCAACCTAACAAATTGTTAATTAACAACAAGAATAAGAATAGATTGATTACAAGTAATCAAGTATCAGTTTACAAACGAATTAATTACAGATAGTTAGGAACAATCATAGGTATTAATAAGTTCAAAGCTATTAATAGGTACTAGCTTGGGGGTTGTGATTGTCGACTTGAACATCCCAGGATCACCTCAACCGTATCTATTTAGGAGGAATGATCCATCTCAATCGAATTAGTTTCGGAGGAAATACAGACAGCTCATTCGACCTGGATAATAGCTCGATCTAGACCAAGAAACTTCACTACCCTTGTTGCTCTATGAGCAGGGTAAAACAATTGGACTATAGTCAAAATATGGATCAAAGTAGAACAAACTCATCAGGTTCAATTCATCATTAGTTCCGAGCTTATGGCTTATCCCATGTACACAACAGGGATTAACGTCTTGTTACTTAATCCAAGAGTTCTGGGCTTATGACTTATCTCATACACACAGTAGGGATTAACATCTCATTACTTACCCAAGTCTCATGGGCTTACGGCTTATCCCATGCATAGGAATTAACGTCCCATTACTTATTCGAGAGTTTAGAGCTTTTGCTTATCCTATGCACATAATAGAGATTAACTTCCTTTTACTCCTATGTGACCATCACAAAACGTAACAGATAACAAAATGAATAGACAATAGACAATCAAATAACAAACAAATAGGAACAAATGCAGGACGATGACAAGTACTAGTCGAGATAATTAACAGGATAATAACAAGTACTGAATTGGAACAAGTACAAAATGGATAACCATCGAAAGTACTGAGCACTAGAATAGCAAGAATTAACTCAACAGAGTGAAACAAGTACTAACCCTCACAAGGGTTTACAAGTCTAATAATTGATTACAAACAAGTACACAAACAAGTACACAATCAAGTACATATCTTACTAAAATGAGCAAGTACAGTTCAAGCATTTACGAGCAGGTACATTCAAGCAAGTTAACCTTCATAGGGGTTATGCCACAATAATAGATAGGTATATCAAGGCCAGAGTGGCAAACCCTCACCTTCATAGTCTTAAAAACTATAGTCACCATAAGCAGTCTACTAGTCCTTGGGTCATAACTCCATGTCACCTAGTCCAAAAGAGTATATTTACAATTAAATCCACATTTGACCTTAACTCTTACTAGTATACTTTCCAATATGCCAAAACCACTAATTACCCACTTAACATAATATTTATAGGGCTTAATCGGTACTATCAATACAAATTTGTTAATTAAGCAATTGATATAGAAAAAAGTCATAAGATTTGCCTCAGTTTTATTAAAGCAGAATCTTGTTCCTATTTACATATTATCCTCATATCCTCATCCCAAAACATTAATAATAGTCTAATTATCTCAATTAACAAAATTCTTGCCACTTAAATCTCAAATCTATACAATTAGGATTTTCTCAATACAATATTTGATAATTTCCCATAATCTTCATAAAATAATACTATCCAATTTTACTAAACTCATACTAGCGCATGCATACACCGAGTCTTAGTCTTATATAATCTCAAATCACCTAATTATCATATCATAAGTTCTAATTTCATAAATTATAGTTAAATTGCTTAGTTATCTCAACTAATCCTATCATCATAAAATAATACAGATTCAGGCCTATTAATTACAATATAGTCCATGCATAGATATATATATATATATATCAATCTTATACAAATTCTCTTCCTTGGCATATTACAAGGTCCAATGGAAATAACAACATATCGTATATATATATACATATATATAAAAATATGCCGTCTAACTTTCTTTTACTCACGATTTGATTATCGACGTCCTAGATTCCCAAACCAAAAGCACCATCATGATCACTACAATGAGAGAAAGAAACTATTCTAGACCGTCGCTGCATTGCCATTGTTGGCCGCCAGAAAATCTCAACACCACCACCAAAATGTGCATCTCAACAAAATTTGTCCAACAATCTAATCACTTTTACCAAAAGCCATTGGGAAACCGATCAATCACAGCCTAAAAGTTGCAGTACCACCTTACACCGTCGTGCTTCGTCGCCCCCATTTTGCAGTCTCCAATGGCTGAAACTCAAAATGAAGCTCGCCAAATGACTCTTTGGGTTGAGCCCTTCTTGAAACACCCTTGGTATACCTATAAAATCATAAAAAAAGTGGAAACCCAACAACCATTTGGAGCTCACTTTAGGTCTCACGTTTCCAGTAGCTCATAAGTGGAAAGTGTGTGCATGTGGTATGGTTGGAATCCTGGGAAGGAGGGGAGTAGAGTGGTCGAAATGGGTTTGGTGTTTAGGGCTTTGCCAGTGAATCGCCAGAGGGGGAGAAAAGGCTCTCGATGAAGAAGAAGAAAGAAAATGGGGAAAGAAAGTGAAATTATGACTTTTATAAAATTCAACTTTTTCAAATTTGAGATTGGTCCCAAAACCTTTACATTATTCTTCAATTCAGCCCCAAAAATACTTGGTGCATGACTTTAACCCCTTTGACCAAGAACAAATACCATGCAACCCCAAACTTTCGTAAATGTCATCTAAATGAGTCTTACCTAGTTACAAGTTGACCTCGATACTTTCAAATTTTTTACAATCAAGTCCTTTTTATTTATTAATTGAGCCCAAAAATTTAATTTATCAATATCTTAAATTTTAGATCTTTATTCTAAAAAATGCCAAATTTCAGGGGTGTTACAATAATAAAAAAATTAAAATTATATTTTGCAAAACAACATCATTATAATTTCATCCTTAATGAAAAGTTTGTTGCACATAAAAAACTATATGAAATAGTATACTCAAGTGCAAAGCCTTTTCAACTAACATAAATGTATATCTTAAATACCCACAATATGTAAAAACCCAAGAAAAAAAAAGAGAAAACATAAAAGGGATTGAACACAAAATCAAAAATCTACATACAAGAAAATATACCAAACAATTAATTACATAATGTTGTCTGTAGTAAAATAACAAAACACAAACCCATAATAACAACACACAAATATGAAGACTAACTCTAAACTCTCACCTTCTTAAAATAGGAGGGAAAAAAAATGTAAAAACCCTATCTTTATATTTGATTGCATTTCTTCAAAATGTTTTTCAACTTCTAAAACAATAACAAACAACTCACTACATTTCCCAATTTTAACTCCCAAAAACCTTTTTTCTTTTACCTAAAATATCTCCACAAAAAACAAAAGCATACTTACTTTTTTCTTTTTTCACTCTACTTTTCACATTTGTAACACCCATGAAATTCAGTATTTTTAAAAAATAAGAATTTAGAAATCAAGATATTGGTTGGTTGAATTTTAGGGTTTGAAAAATTAACAAAAAGGACTTAATTGCAAGGAGATTGAAAGTTTTGAGTTTGAATCACAATTGGCAAAAAAGCTTGATTAACCAACAATTGGGAATTTTGTATATCAAAGTGAGATATGTTTGGTTCAAATGGGCAAATGTTATGCACTCACTTAGTCTTTGGATCGAATTGAAGGTTATGGAATCTTTGGAGAACTCAATTGATGGCTGAAGAAAAATCCTGGGGTCAATTTGTGAAGTTGGAAACGTTTAATTACATATATCATTTTCTTTCTCATTTTTCTTCATTCTTCACCAAGCTTGACCATCATCAATTCCACTGGTGGTTTTCTTCAGCGACAGTAATTTCTTCAAACTAATTCGGCTAAATCTTTCTCTCCTCACTAGTAACCCAACCATACCATATGCAGCTTGAAACGTCTGGTGAATTGCTAGGAAATCAGAGCTCAAAGTCTCAGCCATGGCGATGGTGATGGGTCTCCCATCTCTATCGATTGAACTTTGGGTTGGGCAGAGGGTTCTATTGCTTTTAGCTTAAGGATCAAGCCAGTAGCCTTTAATTGATTTTTCGCTTGGTGCTAGAGACAAAATTGGAAAAACATTGAGATGGAAACATAAGGTGGTGCAGTTGATCAGAGCTCTAATTGAAGGCTGTCACAGCTGTGAATGTAGAAATTATTTTAGGTGTTAGGTTTGTGGGGTTGAAAGACATATTTTGGTGGTGGTGTTACCTATTTACGGTGACTGTACACAGTGGTGATGAGGCGGCAGTTTTGAGGCAGTTTCTTTGCCTCGTTGCAGCAATCATGGTGGTGCCCTTGGTTTGTGATTTTGAGGTCTGGTTAAACAAATCTTAGGAAATGATTGGATTTGGATTTGATATATTTTGTACCATTTATTTCCTTGCCAAATCTTGTATCATGCTAAAAAAAATGAAGAATTTGATATAGGACTTCGATATATGCAACTGCGTGGATATATACATGTGCCTGATGGATGCTAATGTATTATATTACATGGTATCTTTAGTTAATTAAGTTCAATAAGTAAGAAACCCAAATTTTATGGATTGGGACCTAAGTGGCAATAATTGGGTTAATTAAGATGATATGGAACCAAGACTTGGGTCATACATGTACCATTATAAGCTTAGTGAACTTAGAATTGTATTATCATGTGATAATTTTGCGTTAATTGAGTTTTTTTAAGGGATTAAAACTTTAATTTTTAGAATTTAGAACCTAAGGATAAAATTGAGATTATTAAGAAATATTAGATCATTATTATTAATTTAGTATATTGTGGTAAGATTAACTGGATGATTAAGAGCCTGATATAATTTTATCAGGATTGGTATGATTAGCATGTTTAGTATTTTTATATCGAACGAACGCTAAAACTACCATATTAGTCAAATAGCTAGTGATTTCATACTATTAATAGTATAATTTTAATCATTAGGATTGAATGTGTATTTTGACAGTAAATATACTTTTTTGGTTGGTCATGAATAAGTGGGTCTCGTGGACTAGTAGACTACGCATGGTGATTGCATTTTTTTGAGACTATGGAGGTGAGGGTCTGTCAATCTGGTATTGCTTATACTTATCTATTTTTGTGGAAAATCCCTATAAGGGTTAAACATGATTTATATTGTACCTTCTCTTGTTTATTAAAATTTATAAATTGCTTGAGATCGTGATTGTCTATTACTTGATGTGTATAACCCTGTGAGGGTTATTTCTTGATTAGGCTTTGATAAGAGTTTGTTCCAATCCATTCTAGTGCCCAAAACCCCCTATTGTTATATGTTATTGCACTTGTTCCCAATTGGTTCCTGTTAATGTGTTGTTACTTGTTACCATTCTATATTGTTATTGGATGCATTGTTGGCACACTTGCTTGTTTGTACATCATTATATAGCCATGTTGGCTTATTCAAACTTGTTATCTGTTATTGTTTACCTTGTTGGCTACTTGTTTACTGATCCGATCTATTTACTATTCCTCATATATGCATTGAAACTGGTTAGGCCAAGTGCCAATCCTAACAAAATGCTTGGATAGTTGGGACATGCTAAGCAACCCGCTTGGGTGTCAGCAATATGCTAAGCGATCTACTTAAGTATCCGTGATGTGCTAGGGCACCTCTTAGGCATCATCAATGCTATATGGTCTATATGGGCACCTATTGTATACTAAGCTATCTTGCTAGAGTATGACTGACTGATTGTAAACTTGTTTGGTTTACTTGACAGTATCCTAATTACTTATAAATTGATCATGATTGGCCAGGTTGAACAAGCCAATGGTGATACCTCATATAGTAAATTGATTGAGTTGGATGATGGTAATACCTCATTTAGTAAATTAGTTGAGCTAGTTAGGCCATTCAAGCTGATAATAACCACTCACCTAACTATATCTTGACTGCCCATAATCTTGATATGTTCCCAATTGATTGTCAATTTATGATTTATTGAGTTGACTTCTTCTCAATAAATCCCTACTATTAATTATTAAACTTATCCCTCACTAAGTCCTTTGGACTTACGCTTTTGTCTAGGGGTGTAAATGAGATGAGACGATTCGTGAACAGTTTGGGTTGGACTTGATGAAAGCTCGTATTTGGCATGATCTTTTCAAACCTGAGCCGAGCTAAGCTCGAGCTCATTAGTCAAATGAGCCAAGCCGAACTCAATAATATTTGGCTCGAAAAGTTTGCGAGCTTAAATGAGCTTTTTTATTATATATATAAATACACATATATAATTATAATCTAAGCCAATATAATAAAATCTATAAAGATAAGAAAATAATAATAATAATTTAATTTTTTATTTTTAGCAAAACATAGAACAAAATTATTTAAAAAATTTATAATTATAGATTTTATTTTGAATCTAAATGAGCTCTAGTTAATTTAAACTTATACAAACTTGAGTTCGAGCTCATTTGAGCTTAACAAATTGAGTTGTTTTGCTTCTCTATAATGAACTTTATCAAGTCAAGCTTGATAAGGCTCACTGAGCATTTGTCCATTTTAATAAGTCGAGCTTGAGCTTGGCTTTTTAGGCTCGACCAAGCTCGACTCGAGTTCAAGTTCGTGAATTAATAAATGAGCCAAACTTGAACCTACTAGATTTGGGTTCGGTTCAGCTCATTTACACCCTTACTCCTGTCTTATCTGTGATCTTCTCAGATAGGGTTAAGTGATGAACTTGAACTCTAAGCTTAGATTGGTGAACACATTTTGTAATGGAAAAAATGTTTGTATATGTTTATGGGTACTCTTGAACATTTTGTATGCTTTAGAGATGCTGTGATATGATAGGTCAAATTAAATATCTGTGGTATAGATATGGTATGTTGTATGTTATGGGATCATCTAAAGCTTGAATATAGTATTTTTTGTGGAGGTTTGCTTAAATTAAAATTTGCTGCTATTTCAGATAAGTTTGAAAAGTTCATTATGGGCCTATTATTTGTTTATATATTAAGAATTAAGACTGAACTGAATAGCATCTCAGCTAGAGATTATCTTGAGTGGGGTGTTGTAGTAGTGTTATTAGTGTCTAGGTTTGTTGATGACCTAGGTTAACACGGGAATGATTGTTGTGATTGGAATTGATGAATTTACTAGATATTAAACTTGAACCGAGAAATAATCAGGATGTAAACACCAGGATTAAGAAAACTCAAGCTATGCCAAGACTTTATCTTAAGATACGATTCTAGGACTGTGGAGTTCTTATTTAGTAGATATTTAGCTTGATTTTGGAAATATTTTAGATATGTATATCATAATATGAATTTTGGGAATGTTGAATTTTGGGCAGGAAAATATGAGGTTTTATTGTGAACTTGAATGTAGGATTCGATAGAAAATGAACTTTTAAAAGTTATGACCGAGGTGGCCAACCAATATATAATAGGAAATGAAATTTTAGGATAAAGCTTGACATTAAGGAAGTTAAGAGTTATGATTGGGGTAGCCAACCAATATATAATCTCTTACTTCTAGTATATCAAGCATATAAATGTATGATTGTTGGTAAAAATGATGCTATTTGGAAATATGGTATCTTGTGAGCAATATTTGATAGGGTTGAATCTAATGAATAGTTGACTAATTGGAAAAAAATTGTAGTTAGTATGTAGAAGAGTTGTTTTGGAAATCATCATTGTATGCACAATAATTGTGGAAGTCATATATGGTGAGTGAGGATTATTATAGGAAGGAGTGTATTTGGGGAGTGAATGAATGAATGATTGTTTAGGATTACGTTATAGTAATCTTATTAAGAATTTTAAATTACTTGGGCTCAAGGAAAGAGAAGAAAAGAGAACAAGAGCTATGGAATCCTTATTAGAATTGTATAATACTGAATGATTCTGTATCTATATATATATCCTAAACCTTGCTCAATAAGACCTAATAACAATTAGGCATCAACTGATAAAATACCCCATTTTATTGATGCAGGTAAGTGTGGTTTACTATAGAGAAGTTTCCAACCCATAGAATAGCATTACTAAAACTAACCCCAAAGCATTTCCCTAGTCAAGAAAATCTAGAAGAGGATACCTTGAATGGAGACGTCTAATATATGTTGAAGAAGGGGCACAAGAGCCACAGGTGCATTTAATAACAAGGAAAGAGGTTATAGAGCAGATGAATGCAATGCAGTAGCAACTCCTGCAATTGCACCAGTAATAAGGTTAAAAAGATAGCCCTGAGATAAGCAAAAAGCCTCTATAGTCTGGGACTTTAGCACTTCTTCTCAAATTCCACCCCCAAATGTTTATGAGTGAATTGGGTCGCCAAGAGGCAGAAACTTGGATCAGGGAGATCGAAGACATTTTCCAAATGTTAAGCTACCCAAAGGACCTCAAACTCATATCGACTATTCATTTATTAGAGGGAACTACAGGTCAATAGTGGATTTTGGTGAGTCAATAATAGGTATATCAGAAAGTAAATCGTACTTGGGAAAACTTTGTGTGGGAATTTATGGAAAGATTCATACCTTGAGAAGTAGGAGATGCTTGAAAATAAGAATTTGAAAGTCTTACTTAAGAAGATATGACAATATGGCAATATGAGGCAAAAGTTAGGAGGTTGCTTTGGTATGCACCGCAGATATGGAGAAAAGAAGAACATAGAACTAAGAAATTAGTTAAGGGATTGAGATAAAAAATATGATAAACCTTTATGCCTTATGAGCAATCAAATTTTGAGAAAGCTTTAGCGAGAGCTTTGCAGGCGGAATGAGAATCTCTTGAAGTATATATTAATGAGAGAAATGGCAAGTGAGGGAAAGTTTCTAAACTTGAAGTTACTATGAGTAAGGAAAGTGAGGTAGATAGAAAATGGTTGAAGGTCTATTCGGGGGCATAAAAGCAATGTGGATTTTGTAGAGTACCTAACCATGATAAATCAGCCATGATAAATCAGAATGTAAGAAAAATAAGGTAGATATATAGGCTGTGGAAGTGATCAACATCTCTTTTGAGATTGCCCTAATAGGAGAGGCTCCACACTTGTAGGGAAAGAAAAATAGGTAATTGAAGGTTTCATTTGAATTCTTGAAGGCCAGAAGAGAGTCTAATACCGCATATCTTTAGCTTTATGTCCCAGACGGAGCCTAGGGAACAACCAACATATTGCTCGTAACTATACCTAGTAAGCTTAGTTTTGGAAACTTGTAGCTAGTTGTTTGGAAGTGTATGACATGTTATGACGTCTAGTATGTTAAGTTTGAACTTCACTATTTTTTAATGTAAATATTATATGAGTATGATCTTATGATATTATTAGTCGTTTGTTGCTATAATAGTCTATGTGATATATTAAACAATAGTATGCACACTATTAGGATGGAGTGGAAAGCTTGTAAGTAAAACAATGATATATGACGATAAGAGTGAAACACTCTGTGGTATTATGGCTTACCAAATAGAAGTTCAGATACTATTTATTGGAATTCGCTTACATGATGATTAGGAATGGGGTATATCTTGCCAACCTCACACAGATGCTTATCCAAAAGTAAGATGTGATACTCAAAAGGGACTAGCAGTATAGTCATTAGGCATAGGTGAGCTGCTACATCAAATACCTCACATTTAGAGATGAGACCAACTTACCTTTTTGCAAATAATGCCTCCCTAATGCTAGTTATATCTATGCTAGAGATCATAAAGATTTTGAAGAAGATGGGTGAGGATTCTTGGTGTATCTTATCAACAAACCCCAAGATACAATTTAAAATCGAGGAAGTAGAAGTAGTAAGTAAATACCCGAAAGTATTCCAAAAAGAAATGGGCTCATTACCCTCCACCCCATGTAGAATAATTATTTACCTTTTACAAGGATAAGAATCGTTTCAAAGCTATAGTTGAAGCAAGGGTACTACTAGCTAAAGGCCAAAAAAGACCATGTAAAGCACTTATGCATAGTTCTCAGAACCTTAAGAGAGCATAAGTTGTGTGCACAATTTAGCAAGTGTAGACCTTGAATAAAGAACATAACTTTTCTTGGGCATATCATATCCTAAGATAGGGTAGAGGTTGATTCCTCTAAGGTAGAGATGGCAATCAATTGGAAAAGATTGAAAAACGTGATAGAAGTTCATAGTTTTCTGTGTCTTATCAGCTATTAACAAAGATTTGTGTAGCACTTTTCTAAAATAGCTGATACATTGACTAAATTAATTCAGAAAAGTCAACCATTTGATTGGAATGAGGATTTGAATATAAGACAACGTAATGGATTGAAATTTTAGAGGACTGTAATTCTTCCATCACATATCACCCAAAAAGGTAAATGCAGTGGCCAATGCCTTGAGCTGAATGGCTAGAATAGCTTACTGACTGGGAGCAGAAGCATCAGAAAGCCTAAGAATGGGTACTATGTTGAAATTAATATAATGAATAGGATTACAAAGATAAATGTAGTCTGAATTACAGGATGCAATACGATGAACCCCAAGCCTATAATATGTGGATAATGAGATAGAGGGAAAGATTAGAAGTTTTGGAGAGTTTGAGTTCAATATTAATATTCAAGGTATTTTTCTATCTTGTAAGATAACATATGTGCTGGAAGAAATGGAAGAAAGATCGCTAGTGAGACGTACAAGTTAAGATATATACAATAAATCCAAGAGGCACGAAGATGTATTGGTTCTTGAAGAAGCAATCCTGCCAGAATTTAATGAAGAGAGGATGTAGATCATCTCCTTGAATCTAATTATTTTCTGCCAGTGGGAATGGTACTTAGAAGAGAATTTGGGGACTAGATTCTTTTAAGGGGGTAGGTCCATAACGCCCCTAAAATTTGATATTTTTGAAAAATAAGAATTTAGAAATCAAGATATTGGTTGGTCAAATTTTAGGGCTTGAAAAATTAAAAAAAAAAAGACTTAATTGCAAGGAGATTGAAAGTTTTGAGGTCAAATCGCAATTGGCAAAAAGCTTGATTGACCAAAACTGAGGAGTTTTGTAGGTTAAAGTAAGATATTTTTGAGTCAAATGGGCAAATGTTATCCACTCACTTAGTCTTGGGAGCGAATTGAAAGTTATGGAATCTTTGGAGGACTCAATTGATGGTTGAAGAAGAATCCTGGGGTCAATTTGTGAAGCTGGAAACATTCAATTATATATATATATATATGTATCATTTTTCTCCTATTTCTTCTTCATTTTTCACCAAGTTTCACTACTATCAACCCCACCGGTGATTTTCTCTAGCAACAAAAATTTCTTCAAACTAATTTGGCTAAAACCTTCATCTCTTTACTAGCAACCCAACCATACCATATGTAGCTTGAAACCATCGATGAATTGCTAGGAAATCGAAGCTCAATTTTTGACCACGGCGATCGTGATGGGTCTCTTATCTCAGGTGATTGAATCTTGGTTGTAAGTAGTGGATTCTATTACTTTCAGCTCAAGGATCAACCCATTAGCCTCTTTATTAAGTTTTTGCTTGGTGTTGGCAACAGAATTGGGAAAAAATCATGACAGTGGCGTGAGGTAGTGTAGTAGATCGAAGCTCTAATTGAAGGCCTTCCCAACGGCGAATGTAAAAATTATTTTGCGCATTGGGTTCATGAAGTTGAAAGGCATTTTTTGGTGGTGGTGTTGCCCATTTACGGTGACTGTGTACGACAGTAGCCTAGTTGCAATTTTGAGATGGTTTCTTTGCCTTACACGGTGATCATGGTAGTACCATTGTTCAGTGATTTTGAGGTTTAGTCATGCAAATCTTAGGTAATGACTAGAGTTTGAATTGATATATTTTGTACCATTTATTTCCTTGTTGAATTTTGTATCATGCTAAGAAAAATGAAGGATTTGATATAGGACTTGGATATATGTACTTGCATGGATATATATATGTGCCTGGTGGACCAAAATATATTATATTACACAGTATCTTTGGTTAATTAAGTTTAATAAGTGAGAAAACCCTAATTTTATGGATTTGGACCTAAGTGGCGATAATTGGGTTAATGAAGATGATATAGAACTAGGACATATGTCATGCATGTACTATTATAAGTTTAGTGAACTCAAAATTGTATTATCATGTGATAATTTTAGGTTAATTAAGTTTATTAAAGGATTAAAACCTTAATTTTTAAAATTCGGAACCTAAGGATAAAATTAGGATTGTTAAGAAATATTAGACCGTTATTATTGATTTAGTATATTGTGGCAAAATCAATAGGATGATTAAGAACTTAATATTATTTTAATGGGACTGGCGTGATTAGCACATTTAGGGATGTTTATATTGAATGAACCCCAAAACTACCATATTAGTCGGGTAGCTAGTGATTTTAGACTGTTAGTAGTATAATTCTAATTATTAGGATTGAATTTGGATTTTCACAATAAATATACTATTTTGGTTAGTGACGAAGAAGTGCATCCCATAGATTAATAGACTGCTGATGGTGATTGTATATTTTTGATATTACGGAGATGAGGGTCTGCCAATCTGCCATTGCTTATACCTATCTATTCTTGCAGAAAAGCTTTGTAAGGGTTAAACATGATCTGTATTGTCCTTTCTCTTGTTTATTGAAATATGTGAATTGCTTGAGATCATGATTATCTGTTACTAGACGCATATACCCTTATGAGAGTTATTTCTTGCTTGTACTATGATAAGAGTCTGTTCTCATATGTTCTGGTGCCTAGAACTCCCTATTGTTATGTGTTGCTGCAATTTCTCCCGATTGGTACCTGTTGTTGTCTTGTTACTTCTTATTGTTATGTATTGTTATCGGATACCTTGCCAACACATGTGCTTGTTTGTACATTGTTATATAGGTATCTTTGAAGCACCCCCTCTAGGGACAACACTTGAGCTGAGGCACTATTCTGATTCAAACTTATTTCTTAGAGTTACAATTTAACAGTAGGCCCATAAATTCAAACATCTCAAAATTAATGCTAATATAACTCCAACAATACTAAATAAACCACAAAATGGATATATCAAAAGAGTTCAGGGAACTAAGTTATCTTACAATCTTGGATAGATTAAGCTATCATTTTCATCTTATACTACATTCTTCAAACAAAATATATACATCACAAGGTTTCTAAGGTCAACTAAACAGTTACAAGTTCCATACGTAATTTCAGCTCTAGTTCTATTACAAAACAACTAAATACTTTCTTCCAAACTTGAAGTCCACCAGAGCCCATCCCTATCTAAAAAATTATGAAATATAGGAGGGTAAGTCCAATGACTTAGTGAGGGATATGTGCAAGTAACAATAGTATGTACAGAGGAGAAACTCAACTCGATAAAATATAATTTTGTCAGACTGAATATAATAGAATTTGGAAAAATAGATAGACAGTACAAAAAAGAAAACAGAAAACTCTCTTACCTTATTGCTCCAGAAACAGATTATAGAAAAATAAAAATTATTTAGGCAAATCAAACCCAAAGCATATGCATTCCAAGAAAAGGCTATAAGACATACATTGCAGATTCACCTTATACCAGACAGATAGATAATTTACCTAAGCTAATAGCTTGGTATGTGGTAGATACCTATACGAACTATATAGCGCATCGCTGATACTTAAAGGGAAATCTCTAGCATATTACTTATACCTAGGGGAAATCCCTAGCATACGGTTGGCACCTAGGGGGAAATCCTTAGCATGCCCCTATATAACCAAATAGGTCACTCAGTATGGCTCTTAGCCCACATATTCACTGTACAGATAACAGAATAACCGCTCATACAGATGCCTAGGGGGAAATCCCTAACGAATTATCAATTTCAAATCAACAGATCAAAATAAAACAGAACAGTATGCCACCATGGCAACAGAAAATAGTAAATAGAGAACAGATATGCCAGCACAACCAATAAACACAGAGCTGATAATAGATATACTGATAAGGTAATAGATATAGTATAGATAGTACAGATATGAGACTAACAGATATCAGAATAACAGATAATAGATAAAAGTTCTGGGCGCCAGAACGGATAAAAAATAGAATCAACATCAGAAATAACCCTCATAAGGTTAATCAGGTTAGATAATAGATAACAGAAAGATCTTAAACATAGATCATAATACGGTTTAGAAATAGTAAAACTTACACATGGGCCGATTGCAACCATATATAAGAAATGCAGTGCCAGATCGGTAGACCCTCACAGGGGTTACCAACAAATAAGAGTAGCTTAACAAGTAACAACCTAAAAGTGGGAGACCCTCATCTCTTACAATCCCAAATAGTAACAGCCAACAAAATTGATCTTACTGCTTGTCGTCACCTAATCAAGAAAATATGCCACGAGTCAAAATTCTCTAGATTCAACATTCACACATAAATCCCTAGTCAAATTCTCAATCCAACACTATTTAACTTATAATGATTCTCAATATCAAAATTTATATTCAACTTATTATTAACCAACATAGGAGTCTAAAAATCATATCTCACATCACCCTATTCCTCGCTTAGGAAAATAATCATCGAAATACATATATTAACTTAAAGGCTCGACCCAGATAAAACTAGTGATTGCATGTATGCATGCA
This sequence comes from Jacaranda copaia, assembly GCA_014898725.1. Classification (NCBI taxonomy): domain Eukaryota; kingdom Viridiplantae; phylum Streptophyta; class Magnoliopsida; order Lamiales; family Bignoniaceae; genus Jacaranda; species Jacaranda copaia. The sequence continues at coordinate 1,832,495 of JACGDI010005461.1, read as the reverse complement.
CATACATACATATATATATAACATGTAAAAAAATTAATACAAAAATCCAATCTCACTAATGAAGGCTCGAAATCACAAATCAAAATTACTGGGATGATTACTGTGTTGAGACGAAGAGACTGCTTTTTCACCACTACCATTTTTCATTGTCGAAAAATGCAACTCGACCACCAGATTATTTCTCTTGTCGTGAGGATTCCAATTCCACCTTCCATTTCTAATTTTGAGTAGCGTAGATATTGGAATGGGCCAAAAACCACCAACTCTCTCCTTTCTCCGTCGAGCTCCAATCACCACCTTGCCGTCATTGAATTCACTATGCAATGGCACCATTGAGTTCCGCTTGTCAAGGGCTTCCTAACCCAACCCTTAAGTTGTGAATGGTCGCCAAAAATGGCCAACTACTACTTTAGGTTGGCTTCTTTAGTCGTCTCTTGTTGCCACTGCTCTGTTGCTTGGTTGGTGGTTTGGAAGGGTTGAGGGTGTTGGTGGTGGTGAGGGGAAGAGGTTGGTGTGTTTGGAGGGGTGGAAAGGCCATCGGAGATGATGGCCGGAGATGGTGGTAATGCTTTGATAAAGAAGGAAGAAAAGAGAGGAAAAAGGAGAAGAAAAGGAAGAAGGAAAAAAAGGAAGGGAAAAGTGAGGAAAAAGGGCCCTTGCCCATTCCCAAAAAATTGATTTTTTTTAATAAAATTTTAAATTATGTAATTTTACCCCAAATTTTTAGAAAATTGTGATTAACCTCACATTGTTCAAAAGTCTACACAATTAAGTCTACAAAAATTATAATTTAGCCCACAAAATTTTTAAAATAATTAATAATGTGAAATTCATAAAATTTTTGATTAATAACAAAATTGTATATTATAAATAAAATTAATAAAATTTTAGGGGTGTTACAGACCTCTCCCCCTAAAGGAATTTGGTCCCCAGATTCTCACCTAAATATTGAAACAACTCGGGATATTGTTGGCGCATGAGATCTTCCTTTTCTCAAGTTGCTTCCTCAACATTGTGATTATGCCACAGCAACTTCACCTGAGGAATCTTTCCATTCCTAAGCTCTCAAAACTTTTTATCTTTGATACGAACTGGTTGTTCCTCATATGTTAGGTTGCCTTCTAGTTTCATGTGTTCATGAGATATGATATGAGACGGATCTGAGTAATACTTTTGTAGCTGCGACATATGAAAGACATCATGTATTTTGGCTAAACTCTGGGTAACACTAAACGATAAGCTACTGGTCTAATTCTTTCGTATATCTCATATGGCCCCATATATCTTGGACTTAGTTTTCCACCTTTGCCTATTCTTTTGATCCCTTTCCGTGGCAAAACTTTAAGAAACACTTGGTTGCCAACCTCATATTCTAGGTCTTTTCTTTGTCTTTCAGCATAAGTCTTCTGTTAGTCCTAAGCAGCCTTCATTAACTATTTTATAATATGCACATTTTCTATTATCTCTTGGATTAGTTCAGGCCTTATAATCCCTAGAGACTCTTTAGTGATACCTTTATATTCTGATAAATCCCAATATAGCAGGGATTGACACTTTCAACCATACAATGCTTCATATGGTGCCATTTGAATGATAAACTATTAGTTATTATTGTAGGCAAATTCAATTAGAGGTAGATGTTGAGTCTAACTTCCACCAAAGTCCAAAACATATGCCCATAACATTTTCTCCAAAATCCAAACGACTCTTTTCGATTATCTGTTGGTTTGAGGATGAGCTGTTGAACTAAATTGCAATCTTGTTCCTAGATGTCTCTGTAAACTCTTCCAAAGTCTCGATATAAATTTAAGGTCTCTATTAGACATAATACTCACTGGGATTCCGTGCAATTTGACAATCTCCTTAAGGTATAATTCTTCCAATTTCTTGACCTATAGTTGGTCTCGACTGGTAGAAAGTGTGAGGACTTTGTTAGTTGATCTACTACTACCCAAATACTATCATAACCTCATTTGGCCTTTGGTAGATTGGTCATAAAGTTCATAGTCACTTGTTCCCATTTCCAATCTGGGATGGGAAGTGGTTGCAACAAACCTGACGATCATTGGTGTTCTGCCATCACTAACTGACAGGTCAAGTATTTATGCACAAAGTTTGCTACATCTTTTTTCGTACCATTCCACCAGAACTATTTCTTTAAGTCTTGGGACATCTTTGTTCCCCCAGGATACACATTGTATCTTGTTCGATGTGACTCTTCCAATGTCCTTTCCTTCATCTTTTCTGGTACGCTGATTCTATTTCTATAGAGTAGGATACCTTGACTATGTGCTGAATTCAGACTCTACAGAGCTTTTAATCATCTCTTTCTGTTTCAACATCTAGTTCTCTTTGGCTTGAGCTTGCTAAATTTCTTTATACAGTTCTGGTTGTACTTTCACTCCTGCAATCTAAACTTATTATTTTAGTCTTATCATAGCACTTGTTTCCAACTTTTCTGAAGTCTTTACGCTTTTCAGATGAGCTATTCCTACTTTTTGACTTAAAGCATGGGCTATTACATTCATTTTTCTAGGATGATAATTGATGAAAAATTCATAATCTTCTAAAAATTCCATCCATTTTCACTGTCTCATTTTCAAATCCTTTTGCGGATGTAGATACTTGAGGCTTTTATGATTTGTGTATACCTCAAATGTAGCCCTATAAAGATAGTGCCTCTATTTTTATAATGCAAAGATAATTGCTGCTAATTCCAGATCATGTGTGGGGTAGTTTTCCTCATGAGGCTTTAACTTCCTAGATGCGTAGGCAATAACACGCCCTTTCTGCATCAACACGCATATATGAGGCATCTGTGTACACCACAAAATGTTTCAACCCATCTGGATGAGGTAATACTGGTGCCGTAGTCAAATGGTTCTTCCGTTCTTGGAAGCTCTTCTCATACTTTTCATTCCAAAAAAATGGCTCATTTTTCTAGGTCAACTTGGTTAGTAGGTTGGCTATCTTGGAGAAGTTTTGAACAAATATTTGGTAGTAACCGACCATTCCTAGAAAGCTTTGAATCTCCGTAACACTCTTAGGTCTTTTCCAATTGACAATCATCTTTATCTGGGAAGGGTCAACTTCTATCCTATTTTGGGTAATTACATGACCCAAGAAGGCTTCTTTCTCTATCTAGAACTCATACTTACTGAACTTGGCATACGTCTAATGTTCTCTTAGGGTCTTTAGAACTATATGTAAGTGTTTCCTATGCTTCTCTTTGATCTTAAAGAAAACCAAGACATTGTCAATAAAGATGGCCACAAATTGATCTAAATAGGGTCAAATATCCAGTACATCAAATCCATGAATGTTGCCCAGGCGTTGGTTAGGCTAAATGGCATCACCTTAAATTCATAGTGGCTTTATCAAGAATTAAAAGCCATATTTGGAATATCGTCTTCTCTAATATTTAGTTGATAATACCCTTGCCTTAAATCCAACTTTGAGAAGATTCTTGATACCTACAAGAGAACAAAAGTTGATACTTGTTCTTGATAGTGGCCTTGTTTAATTCTTGATAATCGATACACATTCTCATAGAACCATCTTTTTTCTTGACAAATAGCACTGGAGCTCCTCAAGACAATATGTTGGGTCTGATAAACTTCTTTAACAACTCATGTAGTTGACTATTCAATTCTTTAATTTCAGTAGGTGCCATATGGTACGGAGTTTTGGAAAATGGTGTAGCCCCAAGAAGAGTATGAATAACAAATTCTATTTTCCTGTCAGGGGGTAGCAAGTTTAACTTCTCAGGAAATGCCTCAGGGTATTCCGCTATTACTTCTACTTCTTCAATTCTGACTATGTCATGAGGTTTGTTGATGAGGTATGCCAGGAATCCTTATCCATCCTCATTTAGAATCTGCCTAGTTTCTATAGCTGATATGATCGGTATCGGAGAGGTTTTATTTATGAAAGGATGTGAAGATATCAACGTCCCTCTCCCAAGTGTTATATACTTAGTGAAACAATTCACATGTGCTTGGTGGTTGTATAGCCAATCTATTTCTAGAATTACTTCATATCCTTGTATAGGCATCTATTTTAAATTAGCTGGATGCACTTGACTTTCAATCACAATTAGGCAATCCCAAAATATGATATCAGTGACTATTCCTACCCCTAAAGGTGTTCTCACTTCTACTTGATACGCCATAGTTTCAGGTTTCATATTCAGTTTTGTAGAGAATTCAATAGTTATAAAAGAATGGGAAGTACCAGGATCATATAACACTTTACCAAGAGTCTTGGAGATAGTAATCATATCTTCTACTACCTCATTAGGGTTCGGTGCGTCTTCTCTGGTGAGGGCATAAGCATGGGCCTGGATTTTCTGCTTTTCTTTTTCTGTCAGAACTGGGCCTTTCTTCCCTAAGCAATCTTTCAGAAGATGCTAGCTACTACCACACCATTGACATTTACACTATTTTTACAAACAGTTCACTTCCTCATGCTTTACGAACCTTTAGAATCCACATAATACTGATGTCTTTTCTTGAGTTTGATTCACCATCCCATATGTTCGAGTAGTCCTCCGAGTCACATGCTTAGCTTGTGGCCTCCATGGTTTCTTGCTAATGCTACTCGGTCCACCTAGAGATGGTGTTCCCTTTTTACCCTTTTCTTTAATTTTTCTAATTTCCTGCAGTTCTAATTCTAGTTGTAGTGCCTTACTAACTGCTATGTTGAAATTTGGTAAATTAAAGATGGTTCGACTTTATCTCAACTCTAGCCATAGTCCTTGAGTAAACTATTGAATTTGTCAACTTTCATCTTTCTGAATATAAGGCGCATATTGGATGAGCCGGATGAAGATTGCCTGATACTGACTAACAGTTTGATTTCCTTGGATCAAATTCATGAACTCACGTTCCTTAGACTACTTGACCACCGGGGTATATACTAATCCATGAATTCCTTAGTGAAATTGTTCCATGTCCTTTGGGTTCTTAAGGTTATCTAACGATGATCTATCATTTTCCACCAACTTTCAGTAGATCTTACCAAGAGAAATGTGGCGAATTGAACCTTTTGTTCATCTGGGTAATGTAGAGTGTCAAATATGACCTCAACGTCTTCAATCTATTCTTCAGCCTTTTGGTCATTTGGTTCTCCATGGAACTTAAGGGGTTGAAAATGAAGGAATCTTTCTAGAGCTCAATCATCAACTATAGATTGAACTAATAGCCTGGCTTTTGGTAGCCTCTGATACGCAGGCCTCATTAGCTGCCTAATTGAAGGAGTTTGTGATACCTCCTCTTTTTGCTCAGTCTGAGAATGAGTTGAAACTCCTTGTCTGTGGGCACGATGGTCTTGAAATCGCTGCCTAGGAGGTCTTGCTTGCCAACTAAATTGGAGTGGTGCAGGTCTAGGGATACTGTCATGGGACACCATTATTATCTCAAGATTTCAGCAATATCTCAACTTGAAATTGAAAGTTGAAGTCAATATCCCAATTCTCAATATCTCTTCAATAATTTAGGTTTTAGTAAAGAAAATAATATAACTTAAGTAAACTTTCAAAACTCGTAATAGGAAAGAAAGGTTAAAAATAATTTTTCCCAAAAGTTATACATTAGCATAATATAGGTTAGCAATAGTAGATTATAAAAGCGTATATAAAAATTAAAGGTAGCAAATTGGCTATGCTAACGGAATGCCAAGTCAAAGATAAAATGATAGGACATTCAAAGGAAAAAAGGAAAAAAGGGAAAAAGATATTAGTCATAGTCATAAAGTTGTATGCTACAATTACAAGGGTTGATAACTAGGAGCCATCAAATACAATCCTGCCAACATACTAAAATACGACAACGCTAAGACTAGCTTCTAATCTTTTTCCTCATTAGTGATATCAGATAGGTTGCTCATCTTTTCTGTCGTCTACTGATCTTCTTCGTCATCTATCTCAAGTGATGCTACGATTAGAGGTTCTAGGTTGACATCTGCATTGGGGGCTTATTTCGGTTCCTCCTCAGACTACTCCTTTAATTCCTCTTTTGGTTCAGCCTCAAGTTTTGGTACTCATTCTTGCCGTTGTCGACCCTATCCTTGATCAGGAGTGGGGATTTAGTGAATGCCTGAAGGATCGGCCTCCATTTCTATCTTGCGACCAACTCTAATGGCCTGATCGATAGCTCTACAGTAGTAGTCCAACATTCAACCCATCTTATCTACTACTGGGTGAGGAACCTGTATGATCTCTTATAATCAGACTGCAAGGCTTGAAATGTTGCCTCCATGTTAGCCCACAAGGAGTGATGCTCTTAGATCTGCACTTCAATAATATTAACTCAAAGATATTCCCATTTGAGGTCACCTATGACTCGATCATGTATATAATCCTGAGCACCCAACATTCCTTTCAAAGTACGCACCTCTTCTCACACTTGATGAAGATGCTCATTTTGGTTATAAAATTTCTTTCCAAAGTCTTGCAAATCTTTCTGAGATTCTTCCTTTTCTCTTTCAATTCTTTGATCTCATCCTCTAGAGTCTCGTCATTGTGGTCGTTCGCAGGCACCTTTCCTTTGTCAGTTATGCTAGCCATCTTGTAATAATTCAAGAATTCATCTCCACAAAATCAAGCAATATAATTCTAAATCCAAGCCTTAGGATCCTATTATACCCTATCGGTTTCACTATGACTTAAGAATCCTGTTAATACCTTAAGTGTACATTTGAAATAACCCAATTAGAGGTCACTAAGAGTTCTATCACACTCACACCTAAGTTATCTAAACCAAGGCTCTGATACCACACCTATAGTGCCCTCTCTCGGGATAGCACCTGAGCTGAGGCACTACTCTGAGTCAGACTTATTTCTTAGAGTTACAATTCAACAGTAGGTCCATAAATTCAAACATCTCAAAATTAATACTGATACAACTCCAATAATACAAAATAAACCACGAAATGAATATGTCAAAAGAGTTTAGGGAACTAAGTTATTTTATAGTCTCGGATAGATTAAGCCATCATTTTCATCTTATACTATAATCTTCAAACAAAATATATACACCACAAGGTTTCTAAGGTCAACTAAACTGTTACAAGTTCCATACTTAATTTCAGCTCTAGTTCTATTACAAAACAACTAAATACTTTCTTCCAAACTTGATGTCCACCATAGCCCATCCATGTCTGAAAGATTATGAAATATAGGAGGGTAAGTCCAATGACTTAGTGAGGGATATGTGCAAGTAACAACAATATGTACAAAGGAGAAATGCAACTTGATAAAACATATTTTTTTAGATTGAATATAACAAAATTTGAAAAAATAGATAGACATTACAAAAAAGCAAACAGGAAACTCTTCGGCTTTGTTGCTCCAAGAACAGATTATAGACAAACAAAAATTATTTAGTTAATTCAAACCCAAAGAATATGCATTCCAAGAAAATGCTATAAGACATCATTGTAGATTCACCTTATACCAGACAGATAAATAATTTGCTTAAGCATAACAGATTGGAATGTGGCAGATGCCTATACAAACTGTATAGTGCACCGCTGATACCTAGGGATAAATCCTTAGTGTATCACTCATACTCAGGGAAATCCCGAGCGTATGATTAGCACCCAGGGAAAAATCCCTAGCGTATCGGTGATATTCAGGGGTAAATCCCTAGCATTTCCCTACATAACCAAACAATCGCTTAGTATGACCCTTAGCCCATATATTCACCATACAGATAACAGAATAATCACTCATATAGATGCCTAAGGGAAAATTCCTAGTGCACTATCAATTTTATATCAACAGATCAGAACAAAATACAACAATGTGCTACCAAGGCAATAGAAAATAGTAAATAGAGAATAGATAAGCTAGTATAGCTAATAAAAATAAAGTTGATAACATATATGCTGATAAGGCAATAGATACAGTACAGACAGTACATATATGAGACTGACAGATATCAGAATAACAGATAGCAGATAGAAGTTCTGGGTGCCTGATCGGACAAAAAATAGAGTCGACATTAAAAATAACCCTCACAGGGGTAATCAAGTTAGATAAAAGATAACAAATAAATCTCAAACACAGATGAGAATACGGTTTAGAAATAGTAAAACCCACATAGGGGCTGATTACAACCACAGATAAAAAATGCAACACTAGATTGGTAGACCTTCACAAGGGTTACCAACAAATAAGAGTAGCTTAACAAGCAATAATTTATAATAGGAGACCCTTACCTCTTGTAGTCTCAGACAGAAACAGCCAAAAAAATTAATCCTACTGCTTGTCGGTGCCTAGCTCGTCATCACTTAATCAAGAAAATACACCATGAGTTAAAATTCTCTAGATTCAACATTCACGCATGAATCCCTAGTCAAATTCTCATTCCAATACTATTTAACTTATAATGATTCCCGATATCAAAATTTATATTCAATTTATTCTTAACCAACATACGAGTCCAAAATCATATATCATATCACCTTATTCCTTGTATAAAAAAATAATTATTGAAATACATATATCAACTTAAATGCTCGAACCGGACAAAACTAGTGATTGCATGCATGCACATATATACATAACATGCAAAAATATCAATAAAAAAAATTTGATCTCACTAATGAAGGCTCGAAATTATAAATCAAAAGCACTAAGATGATCACCGCGTTGAGATGAGGAGACTGCCTCTTCACCACAGCCAAACTGCCATCGTTGAAAAATGCAACTCCACCACCAGATTGTTCCTCTTGTCGTGAAGATTCCAATGCCTCCTTCTATTTCCAATTTTGAGTAGAGTAGACACCGAAATAGGCCAAAAATGGTCAACTCTCTCCTTTCTTCACCGAGCTTTGATCACCACTTTGCTGTTGTTCGAGTTACCCTACAATGGCACCGTTGAGTTCCTCTCATCAAGGGTTTCCTAACTTAACCCTCAGAATTGCGAATGGTCTCCAATAATGGAAGAACCCAGCTACCATCGTAGGTTGGCTTTTTTGATCACCTCTTGCCACCATTGCTCTGTTGCTCGGTTGGTGGTTTTGAGGGGTTGAGGGTGTTGGTGGTGGTGAGGGAAAGAGATTGGTGTGTTTGGAGGGGTGGAAAGGCTACCAAAGATGATGGCTGGAGATGGTGGTGATGCTTCGATGAAAAAGGAAAAAATAAAGAGGAAAAGGGAGAAGAAAAGAAAGAAGAAAAAAAAGGAAGGAAAAAGTGAGGAAAAAGGGCCCCTGCCCATTCCCAAAAATCTGATTTTTTTTTATAAAATTTTAAATTATGCAATTTTACCCCAAAGTTTTAGAAAATTGTGATTAACCTTAAATTGTTCAAAAGTCTACACAATTAAGTCTACAAAAATTATAATTTAGCCCACAAAAATTTTAAAATAATTAATAACGTAAAATTCATAAAATTTTTGATTAATAATAAAATTGTATATTATAAATAAAATTAATAAAATTTTAAGGGTGTTACAGACCTCTCCCCTAAAGGAATCTGGTCCCCAGATTCTTACCTGATTATTGAAATAGTTCGGGATATTGTTGGCGCATGGGATCTTTCTGTTCCCAAGTTGCTTCCTCAACTTTATGATTGCGCCACAGCATCTTCACATGAGGAATCTTTTGATTCCTAAGCTTTCAAAAAATTTTATCTATGATACGAGCTGGTTGCTTCTCATATGTTAGGTTGCCTTCTAGTTTCATGTGTTCATGAGATATGATATGAGATGGATCTGGGTAATACTTCCATAGTTGCGACACATGAAAGACATCATGTATTCTAGCTAAACTTTGGGGTAACACTAGACGATAAATCGCTGGTCTAATTCTTTGGCATATCTCATATATCCCCACATATCTTGGACTTAGTTTTCGACCTTTGTCGATTCTTCTAATCCCTTTCCACGGCGACACTTTGAGAAACACTTGATCGCCAACCTCAAATTCTAGGTCTTTTCTCCGTCTATCAATGTAACTCTTCTGTTGGTCCTGAGCAGCCTTCAATAAAATATTAATCAAATAAATTAAATTAATTATCTAAAAATATTTAAAAAATTATCTATAATTTAAAAGTACTATTTTATTTATTTTTCTATCTTTGAATAAAATATATTTGATGAAGTCTTTTTCTGTATTTTAGGTTCTTTATCTCAACTTGATGGATTAATTGACTAAAATGGTTGTGAGGGTATCAACAAGGGTACATGTTAAATTCTGTTACTAGAGAACACACATTAGGCTAGCCAAGGATCAAGCCAAGATATTCCTTGGCTAAGACCTTCCGATGCTTAAGTTAGTACACTTGTGACGAGAAGTCAATTGGACAGAGTAACAACTAGTGTATGTAGAAAAGCCGCTCTTTGTTTTTGAGAAGTGGGTATTTATAGTGCTTGACGAGGGAAGGAAAAGACGGCTTTCGCCCTACTATGGGTTAGTTTTTCTCTCCTCTGCATAGGGGCTTTGAAGGTCCTTTCGCCCTAGTCTGCGACCATACTTATGATCGGCTGGTAATAAGGAGTGCCCTTATTGCCATTAATGTAGAGGTGATAGGCCAGCAGAGTCATTAAATACAGATAGGATGGTGGTCTGGCCGCATTAAATGTAGACATGATTGGTGCCAGCACTACAATTAATACTCTTGCAATTGGGAGTTCGACCCCTCGTGGGCACTGCTCGACCGCAGATGGTTGCTAGAACTCGTCCTATCCTTTTATGGGGAGGTCGATTTACTTTGTTCGTGCCCTGATCTAGTGTCTTTATTTGGGCTTTGATCATGTCTTGGGCCTACTAGTAACACTAAATTGTGGACCGAGTATCAATTAGGCTTGTGAGCTATACCTATATCAATATTATTTACCAATAATTAGTTTATGATTCAATGTATTATTTAATAATTACAAAGTAAGTATGTTTAGTATATTACATTGTTAGGTTATTTCATTTAATAGTTAATATTGATTTTATTATTTTATTTATAAATTTAATTTTTATTTAATATTCTTTTACTCATTATTACAAATTTATATTAAATTATTTATTTAAACAGTAAATATATTAATAATTATGAATTTATTAACATATAATTAATATTTTTATTAACTCGTGTATATTATTAATTGAGGTCTTATTAAAATATTATTTTTATTAGTAAATATATTAATTATTTCTTGATAATTAAAATATTATCATTATTATGTCAAATATTACTAATTATAGATGTTTTAAAAAAAATATTTAATAGTGGTGTGTAATAATACTTTTAACAATTTTTTTAATTATCATTAAATAAAGTTTTATAATTAAATATTATTGTTTCAATTTCATAATCTGTATTCATTTAATCAAATTGCTATATCATATGATTTCCTTAATTATAAAATATTTTAAAGTAAGTTTAAATTTTAATTAATTACACATTATTTCACCCCATCAATCATTACAAATATATATAAATATCCATCCATATATTTATTAAATTTAAAAATAAAATTACATCCTATAAATATAATAAAAAAGTAAATAATTTGATATTTACAGTAAAATTTGTCTCTTATAAAATAATTTCAAACAAATAATTTCATTTTCAGATTTTCCCAAAATCAAATCAACTAGTGGAACTATTTTCCTAATTTTGACTTTTAAAATACTTTTACTCAAAATATTTTGAAAGAATTTCCAAAATGCAATCAAACATAGCCCAAGACCACCTAACACAAGAAGAAGAAGAACAAAAGAAAAGACATTCGAGCAAATTGTTCAAGCTCTACCTAATATATACATATACAAACTCTGCAGCTATAATTGGATTAGTAATGTTGGAGAACTAATGCTTCATTTGCGAGAAAATTAGGTTACATTATCTTATAATTTGCATGTGTGAAATTGAACACTTTATATACTTAAATGACTTAAGGAAAAGAGAAAGTCTAAAAATAGTAATGATATGTTTCAATAGGATAGAGAACTTCATCTAGCAGCACTGCACTTTGTTCGCAAATGAAACAACTCTCCGGTTCTAAAATGCTGAACAAATTCCTTCTACTCAACACTAGAAAATGACATCCTCAATTGTATACCTACCGCAAATTATGAATAATAGAACTAAGAAGCTTAGGAAATACAAATGGGAGTAAATTTCTTACTAAGAGAGTAATACAATTGGCAAAAGTCTCTCCAAATTGGACAATCAAACGAATATTATAGCAGAAAAAACCAAATAATTGAGAGGTTTAGTTTTTATGTGAATTCAAATGATGCACAAAGACAAATCCCCATTGCACCTAAAACAATAGAATATGTAAAATAATTGAATTAAATATACTCACATTGGCCCTTAAGCCGCCTATGAGTCTCACCGCATATATATTTGTTGTCACATATAGCCAATCTTTAATCCTTTTAAAGGAATTAAAATGTGCATTTCTTTGCCAAAGTACCAACAACTCCCCAGAATCCAACAATGAAACCCAAGACTATAGATATGTAAAATTCGTGGGTTATAAAGTTGTCATCATCCTTATCAACATTGTCTTGCTTTGCATTATCAGTTATGGGTGGATTAGGATCATCTCCAGGACATCTTGTTAGAGAGCGGCCGCAAAGTTCACTATTCTCAGCATACGCCAGTGCATTAATGCCGTGTAGGTGAGCATGTTTTGGAATTTTGCTGAACAACCTATTGTTTGACAAGTTTAGAATAGCTAAAATATGCAATTCTGCAGGGCCAATATAAATTTTACTAGAGAACTGATTTCTTGACAAATCAAGACATTCTAGTATCTCCATCTAACCAATGTCTGGAATTATATTTCCACTTAAATAATTTCTTGACAGGTTCAAGGAAATTAATACTCCCATCTCAAAGAACTCATGAGGGACATGTCCAATTAATCTATTGCTCATCATTGGGTTAGTCAATAAGAATATAAATCACATTAAAGAAAAGCAAAAATAGATTCTCAGTCATGGTAATGTATATATTATAATAATAACACATTAATAAACTGGAAAACAAGAAAAGAGAGGGGGAAAAAATGCTTATCCTATGACACTGTAGCGAATGACGTGACTGAATAAACCCTATCCTCAAACCCCAAAGCTAGATCAAAAATTTCATTTTTTGGAGCTATTTTCATTTTGTAGTGAAAATGTATAGAAAAAAAAGTTAGTTAAAAAAAGTGTTTTTGAAATTATTAATAAATATTAAATTGTTAATTAAAATTAATTATTTATCTTTTAAAATTAAATTTAATAAAATTTAAAATTAATTTATATGCAATGGGATTAAAGTTGCAAATCCCCCAACGTGTGAGACTAAAAGTGCAATTGTGTCAGAAGGCCACATGCATCACATGTGCTGTCTTTGTTAAATTTTGGATGGAAATTGTGTTATGGGATCAACTTTGAAACATTTTTCAAATTTTGAGACATTTTCTGAATTTTGAGAAATCATGGGATTAAAGTTGCACACTCTTCTATTGTATGGGACTAAAAATACAATTTTATCTATTTTTTTTTTTTTTATATATATGATCGTTTAAGTAGAGCCCACCAACAAAAGCAAAAAAACCAAAACAGCTGAGGGTAAAAAATTACAAAATTGATCGACTCGCCGTAATAGTAAAGTTGAAAAGAAAATTGATGCGCGGTCGGAAGAAAATTTGGGTAAGCATGCGTCTTCATGTTTATATTACATAGTAATAATTAAAAATAGATAAATCAAGTACTAATAAGTTTAATAAATATTTTTTTTATAAAAAAAAACATTGAGAATGTTTGGTTATATTTTTTGTTTGATTTTATTATGTATTTTGGGAGAATGAA
>JACGDI010005461.1:1794988-1818557 GCA_014898725.1 Jacaranda copaia | reverse complement strand
ATTTTTGGATTGAAAAAGAAATTGAATTATTTTTTTAATGTTAGAATAATAATAAAATATATGTAATAGATACATATAATATATGTATATATATATATATTGGAGAATGTGTAATTTATAAGAAAAATGGAGATATGTTTGGTTATGTTTCCCCAAAACAATGTTGTTCTGGGGAAACATAACCAAACAAAGCCATAATATTTCTTCATTCGTTTAACAAGAAAATTGAAATAATTTTAATAACTTAATAAAATTATGATATTTTAAAATGTTTCATAACATCACATTATTCAAGGTACATTATTCAAATATAAAAAATATATAATTTTTTTAATTTAAATAAATTGAGAGAGATGCAACTAAAATAATAGTAAAATAAAATTTCAATATCAAAGATAAATTCTTATATGAACATAAAAAAATATTTGAAACTCGTATTGAAAATAAATATATAAAATATAGCTAATTGAAATAAAAAAAAGTACTGTATGCTAATACATTTAAGTAATGTAAAAATTACAATTCTAAGTTGGCCATAATAATTTTAATTTTAAATAAATTTGAGACAATAATAAAATAATAATATTGATAAAATATTTAAATATATTAGAAAGTTATCTAATTAATTAGAATAAAAATAAAATAAAATAATATAAAGATATGTTTTAAAAAAATATTAAAATTTTTCTACGAAATGAACTTTAAATTAATTAAAAAAAAAAGAAACATGATTATATTATGCTCATTAAGGAAAGAGGTCCTACAATCTATTATGATAAAATCACTTTTTGGTTATAAGGAAATTTGATAGAATTTCTTCTTTCTACTTTCATGTTCTTTAATGTTCATTTCATTGAATAATTTTAAGGTTGTATTTGGATAGATGGAGTTTAATTTGAAGGGATGAATTAAAAATAACGACTTCAAATTACTCTAATATTAAGTAGGTGAATTTTGAAATTTATCATGACAATTGGAAAAATAGACAAGAGATTTCATCCATTATATCTCTACATACATTATATATACGTGCATGATCAACGAGTTTGAAACTCTTAGATTATAAATCCTCTAATCCAAACACAATCTAAAATAATGTAATTTTTTTTCTAAATTTTAGTACTACACTTTAAGGTAAATAGGCGGACACCCTTAGTCTATATATAGGATTATTTGAACTTTGCCCCCCTCCCCATCATTGTAAGTGTAAAGAATGATTATCCAATCTTTATTAAATGTGCTCAAAACGTCTCATGCTTCAATTTTTCGGTAAAATATTTTGGAGATGTTGCATTTTGCTCTCTAATATTTTTAAAAAATTTGTGTTTAGTCATCTAAAATAATTTAAATTGTTTTACTTAGCTTTAAATCTTTATTATTTTCATGAAATAAAGTAAAATATTTTATAAAAAATTTGTGCAAGCAAATATACCTAAAGAAGTTGTACCAAATAGTGTACTAGGAATCAATTTTTTAGGATTTTGTGACAGATTATGGGCTAACTTTTCGGAATAAATCACTTTCATTGCAAATGAATGACATGATTAGCCATATATCATTGGAACGATGCAGATATTTACTTTGGAACAAAAAAAACATGCTTTTAAAAAATTATTTTTCTACAAAGAGTTATGTTCAAATTATGAAAGACTGTCAGCATAGTGCTTTTCTATGGTTGGTTTTGGAAATATCTAAGCTACACTTGATTTTTGATCAATTTTAGTCATTCTTTTTATTTTGATTCTTGGTTAATGATTAGTCTAGGAGCCATATATGATTTTTCTTGATATTTTCTAGTTAGAGTTACTAGTTTTTTATTTCTAAGTCATGATAAATGTATTTACATTTAATACATAGCATTAGAAATCATCATGTATTTCGAGAGTTGTTTCAAATCTTGTCTAAAAAGACAACAATTTTAATCATGGGGACAAATTATTTTGAAGAGTATCTTCAAAATTTGAGCCTTTGGCTTGTGTTTGAGAAAAGAATATTCTTATTCTTACTCTAAATTCTTAAGTAAATTTCTAGAGTGGTAGGTATTACGACTTGTGAGTCATGCCTTATGGTTCTTCCTATGACTCCATACTTTTCGATGCCACTTTATTTTTATGTCAATATTTATTAGTTCTCTACAGGGCATTTATAATAATCAATGTTAAGAATTTATAACAAGCACAAACCTAGTTCATCCTAACCAACTTGTGCCGATGCTTGAATTCGATTTGAACTTAATTTCTGACATTCAACTCAAGCTGTTAAGCGATTAGTAGTATCACCCTCACACTTGTATGTATAAAATTTTAGATTCAAATCTTAATGATTTCTTAATGTCTATGCATGTGTAAGTATTAAAAAATCAAACTCAATTTAAATGGAATCATATTGAACTTACTTTGAAAATGATCAAACCATCCTTGTGAGATTCAAGCTATTCAGGCTCATTGACATGTATATTAACTGCAAGAGAATTCTTATTTAATTGCAAATAATAATGTTTGTATATAAGCTCCCAATTTTGGATAACTAGCATATATTTATCATTTTGAATTCTCTATTTTATTTTTTATTCCATTTCCTATTCCAATTTACTGCATTTATATCAAGTGTATCGATTCTTAATCAATTATTTTTATAAGAAAATATTTAATACATATGGTGCCCCACTTCGGATAATCCCTAAGCTGAGTTGCCACCAATTTAAGCTTGAACTATACTTCAAATGATAACCAAGGGATTTAGAATATAACCAAACTCTGAGGAAGGCAATTCATACTAACTCACAGGATCGCTTCATGGAGCAAAATATGTACAATCGAGTATCTTTAGTTCAAGTACAAATAGTCACATAACAGCCCTTAGTTAACCATCTTGATCAAGTGTATTCTATATGTACAATCATAACACCTAATCTATTACAAAATAAACCTTCCAAACTACCATAAGCTCATGCTTCTCACTTAGCCCTGTCTGGGAAAAATAAGGAACAATAAAGAAGGTAAGTCTCAAGGACTTAGTGAGGGAAAAGAAAATGTTAGGATCCAAACGAAAACTTTTAAGACACAACAATCAGTAAATAAATTTAGTAACAGACAAGACTTTTTAGGACAATTCAACAATGTATCATAGTACACATGATAACACGTTTAACAAACTATTGGTTGTTCGACCTTATTGCTCCCAAATCAATGTGTAATCGCTAATATTAGGCATTGGTATAGCTATCAAGATTTCCTTATCATTCCATTGCCCGAGAAGTCAGCTTGACGTGTAATAATTTGTTATATGATATGGTTGCTCACATGTCAAATCCCATCACTCATAGTTTGCTATTTCAAGTTACTTGTAGTCAAGATTGTAAGTAGGTACTAGTTAGAAGATCTATCTCCATCGGTCCATTCCACCCAGCCATTTTCCAGACCTAGCCCCAGGCCTAAACCTCTGTGGCATCTTTGTGGGTGATAATCTCCCATGGCGTCCCATGGGTTGATAGGCTACAATGCCAATAGATAAGAATTTAACATTTAAAGCAATAAATAAGTATATAATAAGGTATGTGACTGGAACAATCAATATATTCAGAACATTGAACGGCAAGGCCATTTTAGGATTACAAAGCAAGTCAACAAAGGAAATATAGTAGGATATTAAACTGGTAGGATCTCTTTAACGGAAACACATTTATAAGAAGTTAACAATAAATACGGGGTTAGTTGGCAAGGCTGTGGGGTATAAAGGATAGAAAAGCAGAAAAATGAATAACATAATAAGAGTTTTGGACACCATAACAGAAACAAACAATCCTTTTAACAAAAACAAGAATCAATGAAACATACCCTCACAAGGGTTTATGAAATAAATACAAATAACACAAGGTATTCACAATAATTGAGGATTTCAACAATTGTGTTATTGGAGCTTTACTCGACACTTTGGTGCTAGACGTTGTTTGCCATTGTAGAGCTCTAGGTGTTTCTCATCAAGAGATCTTCCTTCTCCAGAATTAGGATCACGTGCAGGTTCTAAAATTTGTGCTTGGTCTAAATTATCAACTAGCTAAATGCAATGATAGTCCAATTGCAAAGAGTTTTCATGGTATAGTCCATAAAAAAATGAACACAAGGGTCAATTTCTTACCCAATGGAAAGTACGAACATCTTGCAAACACATGACATTATTGGGATCTACGTTTATATACTTCCTTCCACAATTTCTTCTCAATGATTGCCGAACAAAATGGACGAAAAAAAGTTGAAACTTCAACATAGGCAGTTTTTAGTAATAGGATAATTTTACATATTTTACCTTGTAGAGTTCATCAGGGATAAGTGCCATTCCATGAGCAAATGGTATCTTATAGTTATCCTCATCTGGAAATGTCCCTGAATTGCCAAGCAAGTATCCCTTGAACCAAAGGATTCAAAATCTCAGTAATCAGACAATTTGTAACAAATTTAATAGGTTAATATTGCATGACAATCGATAATTCTTATCTCAACAAATTCTTATTTAGTGTTCCATTTACTTTTTCAACCTCGCCAAATTAAGGACTTGTTTTGCTTATAATACTATATTTGAAATGTTTTGGAAAAAAGTGGAACTAAAATATTTTCCTCTAAGAAAAACTATGTCAAATTCATTTGGAGTATATTTGGGGATACTTGGAATTCACGCAATATTATTCAATTGTTAACTCCAATACCAATTTTTTGAGTTCTTTTTGCTTTTTTTCCTATATCATTCGTTATATATGATAATATTTACTTCCAAGAAAACATCGCATGAAAAAGTGGAAAGTACCTAAAGAATGCATCAAGTTTGGCACTCAAAAATATAATTTGTCACATTACTAACCTTAAGATTAATACGTGGTTTGATTCCCATCTCATTCCCTGCATTGCATTGAAGACTCAAAATATGGAGATAGTTTAGGGATGATTACAAGAACAATATTGTAACAGAGCTATTATTATTATTATTATTATGTTTTATTGACCAATTTAATGAAGAGGTATTCAATAACAAGGTATAAACTATTTTAAGCTCTTACCATTGGATATTTTTTGGGCAATAACCGGTATGGTTATGCCTGAATACGAGTCACCACCAATGTAAAATGGGCTTGAGATAAATTCTAGATGATGAGCCAACCACTACAAATATATTTTGGAATATAATATTAAGGATGAACCAAAAAGCAAGAACTAGTACAACTGTAAATATCTTGTTTGCTTTCTTTCATTTAAATTTATTCCAATAATTCTCAGAAATATAGGCACAAATAAAAAGTCTTATTTCTAGTTATTTGTTACAAGAAAATGTAGTACTTGCACATGTATGTATATCGTGAAATACAAAATTAAATACAGAACTTTTAGCCCACATATTAATGAACCCTTTCTGTGTACTTCCCATTGATAATAGGCATAAGAATGCTAACTTCGATCTTCTAATCTAGTTTTGCATTATAATTTTATTCTATGTCAAGCGTATAAAATACTTTCTTAAATATGACATTGGTGTTATTTACATACTTTGCGTGCATGTTTATCATGAAATGCAAGATAAAACAAGTTGTATTCCAAGAGTAGATGGACAAAAAGTAAAAAGGAAAAAGGAAATGGAAGAATTCTACAAGCTATTGATATGATTCTTAACCATCTCATCAGAATTATGGGCCATGCAAGTTAGATGACAATATTCAAATTGCATCATCCCTCATATATTTATATTAGTATTAAATAAATATAAAAGAACAATTCAATGTCATTCTTTAATTTACTCAATTTGTTTGTAGAGAAAGGGAAAAAAAATTGAATAATGCTCTATTGGTTTTGCTTCCAGAAATTATTTCCGCATTATTTGTTAGAATACGAGTGTATTTTGTATTTCCTAAAATTGATGTCTCAAGCTACAGATGGAGAAGGAGGAGGAGGAATCTTTTTTCGTTTTTTCTCAGAATCTATATCTTATTTCTCAACCTATATTTTCAAAATCTTTATCTTACTTTCAAAAAAAAGCTCTATAGACAAATATAATATGTTTTTAAAAACAAACTATCAAATAAATATATCAAACATTGTGGCTCACCAATTGAAGCACAAATATTTTAAGGTGAAATATTTTAAAAAATAATTCCAACAGAAGGGGGAAAAAATGAAAATGAATACAGAATAAGTACTCACTTGAGTCCATGAATTGGGATTCAAGGTCACTTTTGGCAAGCCCCCATCATAACCCTGCGCAAAATTTAGTGGTCCTGCGATCGAGATTCACATGTTTGCAATTACTACTACATGGAGAACGAAAAATAAAAATTGACAGCTCAAATAAGTGCACATAAATTTATTTGGACACAATTGGAAATTAATTTTATAGAATTATTGTATTGGATTAGAGGGGGGTCAACTAGACATGTCAATTGACGGGGTATTATCATATCCAATCTCAATAATTCATATCTAAGCCCATGTTTATTAAAACTAATACAATGAATTTGGGTAGCTTCAATCCCTAAATTATCGACATCTCATGGGCTCAAAAATTACCCATTACCTATTACCATATATTCAAATATAACACATTAACCCAAAAATTATACATACCAAAATTAAATGTAACTAAAGACAAATTTTTAATATATATAATTAAAAATATTTATTAAGTTTTATAAATAATATATATTTTTAACTGTTTGCATATATTTGCTTGAATATATTATATGAAATAATACTTTTTGAAAAAAGAATGGAAAAAAATAAAATTAAAGAGAGAAACAGAGTAATATATTTAAAGAAAAAATGAAATGCAAAGATTTAATAATTAAATGTAAACAAAATATTAAATTTTTTTTACTTTTGTTTATTTACTACAACCAAAATGAAATATAAAGATTAACTAAATTAAATTTAATGACTAAATTAAATGTATATATAAATTAAATTTAGGTTAATTTTTTGCATTGCATTTCAGATAAGTTTGATAACATATGTTCAAAAAATTAGTCTATAGAAATTTATTCTAATAAGCTAGATCCAATAGATCATGGATAGGCAAGATAGGTAAGGTCAGGTAAAATTAGGATTTCATTGCTCAGAGTATTTTTTTATTAAAATAAAATATAAAATATTATTATTTGAATAATTTAGGGTGTGGTCTACAATTTAAAACCAATTAGCTGAAAGTATGTGTAACGTTTTTTGTAGTGTATGTGTAACCCCACGACATCCGACATCCGACATCCGGTCAATGTCAGTGAAGCATCAAATTTAACGTGGTCTCGCTTTGGACGGCAGAGTTGAAGCAACACATGTATGACAGCCTTAGGATGGGCGTGACATCGGATAAAATTGGAAGGGTACAGAGAAGATTAGCATGGCCCCTGCGCAAGGATGACACGCATAAATCGACAGTCTTAGGATGGGTCCCATTTCAATGAGTCCTATCAATTTACGCGCGTCTTTCTTGTTAGGATTTTGATTCATTAATTTGAAAGTAAAATTTAATTTGAATTTTCAGTTTATAGGTATTTAAATTTTTTTTATTTTTTAATTATAAAATTATAATTTTCTTATTTTAGATGGAATAATTATGTAAACTCTTGTAAATATAAATATTCATTGATTACTTAGGAATAATTAAAAAATTTATGATACACATTTAGTAATTATTTTGTATTACGATTGAGGTAACATAGAAAGGTAGATGAAGTATTTCTATTTGTAAAATTATCTCACATAAGAGAAAGAACACCCCTATAAATGTTGAACGAATTTTGGTAAACCATGTAAATCACTGTGTGTTTTATTTTCTACCCATTGGGTATTGATTTTGTCACTAAAGTGTGATTTGGAAATTTTTTTATAAATTAAATCTCATATACAAATTGCTTTCGCTATGTATCCAACATTTTCTATGATACAAGAATAGCATTCGGGCTACATATTAAGTTGATCGATTAATTTCTCATTTTATTAAAAAAAATGTTTGACTTAATTTATTATTAAATATTAAATTTAAAAGGTGGTGAAAATAAAAGTTTGTCCTTTCAAAATGAGATGTTGATATTTGAAAAATCATCTACGTTTAGAAAAACAGGATCATAGATTAGGCATATGTTTTCAAAGGACTAGTACTCTTTTCTCAAAATAATAATTTTATAAATGAAATATAAATGCTTGGAAAGACCTGTAGGCAGCTTCCAAAATATAATTGCAACTTAGGATATATGCTCTGCGAAAACCCAAAAAAGAAATTTTTTTTTGTCTGGAATTTTTTTCAGAAATAATTTTGGAAAGGATACCAAAAAGAAAAACACATCTTCAACTGAAAATGCACCAAGTATAAAATTCACTGTCAAGGATTGGATTTACCCATTTCATAAAAGAAAGCACTTAGAACAGAGCAGCCAGGGCCTCCGGTCAACCAAAGAATGAGAGGATCTTTCTGAGGATTAGACCCATTTGATTTCACAAAGTAATAGAACAGCTGCACATTTTCTCCTTCATCCACTCCAATATACCTAATCTCAATATCAGAAACTAAAAAAGTTCAATTAATTATCCGACGAGACCAATCAGTTGATAAGGCAATATGTAATGTGTGCCAAAAGTAAATTAGACATAATTATCCAGTTTCGAGTTCAAAGGGAAGTGGGCCTTGAATGCCTGGAAGATACTTGACGAGCGAACCACCATATGAACCTTGCAAGATAAGAAGAAAAAGAAAAACAAGAAGTGGGAAAGTAACTAAGAAAGAGTACGTTTTGTATGTCATTGTTGAAGACATGAATGACAACCCAGTATGAAGAAGTTCTATTAAGATGAGGGATAGTAATGCAAGAAAGAGGGATACCTATATAGTAATCAAGGCCTTTTTACCATCAAGTAGGCACACCTACCTAGTACCTCCTTATGGCTTTGAATCGTTGAATTAATTTAATAAAATTCATACTATAACTATAATAAATTGCATTTCATGTAACAAAATTTTTATAATGAAAGATAAATTTCATTGCAAAAGTTGTATTTATCGTAACAAAGTTAATTTTTTGTTACTAAAATACTTATTTGGAGTAACAAAATAAAAATCTTGCTACCTTTAACTAATATTTTTTACATTAGATTTTTTATGTTTTGTAACTAAATAAATATTCGTTATGGAAAATATCATTTTATTACATATAATATTTTTTTGTCATTTAGGAAAATTTATTTGTAACAAAGTTGGATACTTATTGTAATAGGAAAATGTTTGTTACAAATAAATTATATTGTAACAAAATGTTTGGTTACTAAAGTTAATTTAATTTTCCCTCCAAAATTCAATTGTACTCAATGGTTACAATTGTTTTCATTACTAAATGCAAATGGTAATTAAATTAATTTTGCTCCCATACTTTGTAAGTTGGGTTTTAGTTCAAGAAATGTGCTTTACAATAATTCAAAGAAGTTGTTAATTGGGTTTAACTTAGTTTTATAATTGGACTTGATCAAAGTTTTAATTGGTGAATTATGCCTTATTATAAGGATTGGGCTTGAACAAATTTAAAGTGAAAGAATTGCTTAATTGGGCTAATTTCATTATAAAATTTGGTGTTACAATTTTTTGTGTGAATTATTTGTTAAACTGGAATTCTTCTAAATGTTGGGGTTTAACAAATTCATAGTGGATTATTTTTGAGTTGGGCTATCATTTAAGAAATAGGTTTGACTAAATTTATAGTGAATTAATTGATGATTTGGGATTTGTTTTAAGAGTTGGTCTTCAACAAATTTGAATTGACTAAATGATTTGTTGGCTTTCTTTAAGGAATTGAGCTTGAGTAAAATTTTTAGTGAATAAATTATTGAGTTTTTTTTCCCTTCCAAGAATTTGATGATGCACAAATTACAAGTGGATTAACTTGTGAATGAGGCTTTTATCTTGAGGAATAATCTTGACCAAATTTTGACTAAATAAATTAATTGTGCATTAGCAACTTTTGTTTTATTGATTGGGGTTTACTAGTTTTATACTAAATTAGTTTATTGGTTTAAGAATTGCGCTTAACATTAATCTATAGAATTAAATAACTAAGTTTTACGAACTTATTCTCTATTAATTTGGGTCCATCAATTTTTGAGGGAATTAGTATTCTTTGTTTAAAAACTAGGGTTGACATTAACTTAAAGAATTGGTTAAATGGTTTTCTCTGATTTATTTGTAAAAATTGTACCAAAATTTATAGTGAATTGGTTAATTGGGCTTTGTCTAAGAATTAGATTTTAACAATTTTTTATTATAATAATTTAAAAATTGCTTATTCTACTCTTTCAATTTTTCAATTAACAATTGTGTTTCACCAAATCTTTTAATAAATCGGTCAATTACACTTCAAATAAGAATTATATTATTAATGTTTCTAATTATATATTAGTGAATTGGACTTTATATAATAGTTGGTCTATTTCTTAATTTAAAGAGTTGGTTGATCTGGGTTCACCCAAGTACTTCTTTTTTATAATTGGGCTTGACAACTTTTTAAATGAATTGGGCTTCGCATAAAATACTCTTATTTTATTTATTGAAATGACAATTATTGTTTTATTTTTAAAAATAATAATATTCTAAAATATTCTAGTAAACGAATTATGTCATATCATTGATTTTCAAAACTTATTTTTAAAAGTGTAAAAGAATTCACACCTTTTACCCTTTTGACTAATATTTTTTATAATTTTATTTTATTTACACTCTAAGAGTTAGGGGGTGTAAATGAGACAAAATGATTCGCCAATAATTCGAGCTTGTCAGTTAAACAAGTTAAGCCAAGCTCAATAAGTATAAGTATCCATGCACATATCTATATTAACTAATATCAGTTATAGCCAAGTTGGTAAGTGTCCTGTTGTAGGTATTTGCTGGTGCAGGTTCGAGTCCTGTTAGCTGTAGTTTCAAGTATCTAGTTCCAGTAGCTTAACACACTAAGGTCCAATGTGCATTATTCCTTCCAGCCCAAAAACCATTGGGCCCAGTCTTCTCCATCTTTTCTGCCGGCGGCCCATCATGCTATTGCCCAACATGTTAGGTCCACTGTGCCTTGGCCTATTTAGGCAGCCCCGATTGCGAGGCCCTGCCTTCAATCCAGTGCCAAGTCCATCAGTCAAGTCCTAAGATTAGGCTTAGGCTAATTGGAGCGGCCCATGGGAAAGACAGCCCAATTAATGTTGGGCCCACCCACTAGCAACCTAGCACCAGAGACATTGCTATCTAGAAGCCTAACCTATGGGGATGTCTCCAACTTATGTCCTAGGTCCAGCTACCAAATCTTGAAAAGAAGGAAATTCTAAGTGAACCAAGTATGGTTAATTGAGATAGCCTAAGGCCTAAAAAATTAATGTATTACATGTACTAAATGTAACAAAACTTTTAATCACTCTTATAACAAAACTCTTAGTTATCTATTCCATTATTAACGAAATGCTTATTTTTTAATTAAAATATTATTTAACTATTTGTAACCAAATATTTTGTTACATAAACAATTAGTAACTATACTTAATTAAATAAATAATATTATTATATTATGCATTGGTAGCGAAAAAATAAAATGCAACAAAATCGCCAATGTTTTAGTAACTAAATATTTCGTTATGCTATAAAAATCCATTGTAACTAACACACTTTTTTGTTACTAATATCATACTTTTGGTAATGACTTGTTTCATCACCATAAGGTAATCATTTGTAACAAACCAAAATGTTCGTTACAAATACTTTTTGCGACGGGCTTTAACACACGAAACTTTGGTAACCAAAATTCTGTTACAAATTACCTAAGGTAACGAATTTAAGCGTTAATGTAATGAAATTGGATGTTTCTAAAAGTGTAATTTGTTGTAGTTTATTGAAGAGCAATGATTGTGAGGCAGGATAAAAGACAAATATATCCCTACAGCAAATAATAAATTGCTAGTCAAATTAGCAACTAATTGTATTACTCAAAAGAAATCACTAGTCAAACTAGCAATTACTTTGTCTTCTTCAGAATTCCAGTATTGCATTTTAATAATATACGCCTTTATTATACTATTTCTTAATAATATAAAACACAATTAAAAATTAAATGTAATTAGTATAATAATATTTATGTAATTGTAGCACACCCCAAGCAATCATATAATTGATGAAATTTTGTTAGCATTATTTTCATGAATTTTATTATTTATTTTTGAAAGTTTGGGGTTCATTATGTAAATAGGAAAAACTTAATTGCAATGATTTTAGAAGTTTTTGGGGGTCATAATGGAGTTATTTTAAGTCAAATGGGCAATTGTAAGGCGCTAAAATAGTTGGGAGTTAATTGGAGGATGTCTAATTTTTTGGAAGACCTAGTTGAGAATTTTTATAAAATTTGGGGTTTAATTCCTAATTTTTGGAAACTTTCCTTTATATATACTTCTCCCCCCTAATTTCTTCATTTTTCCTCTCGTGCGTCATCCTTTCCTTCTTTGGCGACCATCATCGGCGACGGCCTGAAATCAAAACTAAGCCAGTCAGTATCTTTCTTACCTTCTTAGGAACCTATTAATACCACATACAACCTAAAACCTCCAATGGGCTGCCGGCAAACTGAGATTGAAACTGAGCTACTATGGTGACTGGTGGAAGTGTAGGTTTTGTGAGTTTTAGCTCAGGGAACAGTTTGGTGTACTTGGTTCTTAGATTGGATTACCAGTGATGGTGCAATTGAAGAAAAATGATGATGGTAGAGGTGGTGGCACTGGAGCTTTGAGGCTTCAATTGGCATTCAACTTGGCAAAAAATTAAGAAATTAATTTAGGTGTTGGCTTGGTGGTGTTGATATGCTTCTATTAGTTGTGGTGGTAAGCTACTCCGGTGGTAGTACATGGTGGCCGATGGCGGTGATTCTAAGGTAATTTGCTTGCCTCGTCGTGGTGATCATGCATGTGAAGTTTTTTTGTGGCGATTGTGCCCTGATATCAAGATTTGGTGTATATGAGTTGGGATTGGGATTTGATATGTTAATAATGTTCTTGAGATTTTATTGTTTAATTCATGTATTTTTGTAAAATGGAAAGATATGAAAGGAGAACTGGATATGAGACATGCAGGAATATTTATATAAGCCTAGTGGACTTGAATTTGTAATATTATATGATAATCTTGGTTGATTAAGTTAATGAGATGATTGAGGCCCCAATTTTATGTAGTTAAGACCTAAGTAACAAAATTGGATTATTAATGATTGTTGGACTATTATAACCAACTTTGTGTAAGTTGCAAGGTTAATTGTATAATTTAAGGATATAATTATATTCCCTTATAGGAACAAATCTCTTCATAAATATTCTAGTATTGACGGCGTGATTAGTGTGTTACCTATCGATAACACCAAAATCAAATCTTAAAATATAGTATTAATAGCATGACTATTGATAATAGACTGTTGTCCATTAAATTATGGTTATAGGGTCAAAACGAGTAATTTTGATGATAAGTTCATTCTTTTAGTTAGGTGACGAGGAATAGGATCCTACAGATCATTAGCTTGGGATAGCATTTACATTTCTGTAACTATCGAGGTGAGGGTCTAACCTATTTGTTCCTGTGGTAAGTGAATGTTCCTTGATTGTTTGAATTCTTGGATTGTCTGAGTTCTTTGATTGTTTATTTGTGATTGTTCCATATACTTGTGAAGGTCTAACCTATCTATTCTTCTAGGAAGTGATTGTTTCCTAATTTGCTCGAATTCCTTCGATTAACTGAATTCCTTGATTTTGCTTCCGTTAAAATTGATTGTTTCTATTCTAGCACCAAGAACCTTTATTGCTTTATCTATTATTGTCTAGTCTGAATCCATTTTGCATATTGTTCATTTGTCCTTGTCAGCACATTCGAATCCAGTTTGTATATTAGTTATTTGGCCTTATTGGCATATCTGAATCTATTTTGTATATCAGTTATTTGGCCTTGTTGGCTTATTTGATTTTGTTTTGTATATCAGTTATTTGGCCTTATCAGCATATATGTCCATTCTGTGTATTAGTTATTTAGCCTTCATGGCATAATCGAATTGGTCTGTATATCATTTGATTTGCCGTGTCAGCATATTTGAACTGTTCTGTGCATCATTTGTTTGGCCTTGTCGGCATGCTTGACTACATTCTATACATCGTTTGTTTGGCCTTGTTGGCAATTTGCTTATTGGTTGTATCAATATATATAAATATAGGGGTAATTTGTCTGGGCCAAGTACCAATCCTAGTAAAATGCTTAGATTTTTGTTATATGATGAGATGTGATGCTTAGGTTTTTGTTATGTACCGAGTTGTTATGCTTGGGGTATCTGAACTGTTATGGAGGAACAAGGAGAATTTGATATGCATGTTAAGCTTTGGGTTTAATTGAATTATATATTACGCTTAGGTTTGCTTTATTATGTTCGTACTCTATTTAGAGAGCAATAAGGACGGAGAGGTTCCCATCTGTTGATAATGATACTGTTTATATTCTGGCACCTTTGCATTTCTTGATGTAATATCTTGCTAGCTGATATTCTGTTAAATTACTGCTTCATCGACAATTCCTTTTGACTGTTTGCTATACTTTTCTTCACTAAGTCCTTAGGGCTTACCCTTTCTGTTACTCTTTATTTCTTTCCACGCAAGATTAAGTGAAGAACATGAGCTTATGGGTTAGCCTGGAGAATTTATTTTGTAATAAGTTGTGTGATTATATGTTCATACAGATTCACCTAATCATTATGCTTGACTTAAAAATAATGTGATATGTTAAGTTAAATCTGAGATCTATGGCATGGATACATTGTGTTTCCTGAGTTGGTGCTTCGGGCTTGTATCTATTCGTAGCCTAAAATCAGGATTGTTGATGTGTGGAATGTTATTGGGAGGCTTATGGCATGCAAATATAGCACTCTTATAGTATTTTGTTTTAAGTTGAAGTTTGTTGCTATTTTTGCAACTTGTCAACTTTATGGGCCTATCGGTTATTTTGTATGTTATGATTTATATTTGAATTTAGTGGCATCTCAGCTTAGGGATTATTTTGAGTGGGATGCCACAGTAATAAAAACCAAGTAATCACTTTGTGATATGGCAACTAGTCGTACTACTGGTGCATTCATTTAATATATAATTCATTATTATTATGAATAACATTAATAAATAAAATTTAATGAATATGATAATGTTTAAATAGAAGAAAAAAAAGCAAGTAATCACTTTATAAAATGGCAATTAGTTATAGTAGGAAATGCATGTATATATTAATATTAATTTTTAATAATATGAAACACATCAATAAATAAAATGTAATGAATATAATAATATTTAAATAAAAGAAATGAAACCAAGTAATGGCAATCGAATATCTTATTAACAAATTTATTTTGACAAAATGTAACCAAACATATCGATCATTTTTGGACAAAACAACAATTACTAATTTCTAGAATATCCCTTTAAATCAATTGACTTATTATAAAAAAAATCCCATACACATACATATACATATCATAATATTTTATCATTATTTTTATAATTAATAAATAATATCCAATCATCCAATATACGTAGTATATATATATATATATTATTTTTATAATAAAAAATAATATTCAATTCTATTTTTACCCTAAAAATCCAACAATAAAACATTGTTTTGATTGTTAAAGTAGAAACTGTCTCCTCCCAAGATATTTCGGAACTCTCTAAATAATTTTCTAATTATTCTAAAATATAAACAAACATACATCACATTTTCAATACAAATTTCACATACCCCCACCCCATTCCTAAAACTCATTTTCCTCAAACATATAATTTATATCCAAATATTATCATAAATATTTAAATATGTATATGCATGGAGCTTTTTCATTCATTTTTAAATTAAATCACTTTTCAATCTATCGATTTTTGGTTTGACCAATATAAATATTTTAATATATATGGTGGTCCTCACCCCGCCCCCTCCCTGGTTTATCACTATTCAACTACCAAAATTGTGTTTAAATAATTTAATATTTTAATATTTTATTCGACTAAATTGCTATTCAATATAGCAATTTTATATTTCAATAATATATATAATATTTCAAATGGTATAAATATAGCAATTTTATTTTATTCATAGATATTCCTACTAAAACTAGTGATATCATGTTTGAATAATTAAATATTTTATCAATTTTTTTTCTTCTTCATAGAAATCGCTACTCAAAATGGCTATATTATGTAGGAGGTCAAATTTGGCATTATATTTATTTATGCATTGTCAATATCATTTGTCAGTCGTACCAAATCATGGATGGCAAGTTTTAATTTGTTTACTTCAATCAGGTAGATATGAACCTACTTGATGGTAGATTGCCCATAGTAACCAAGGAAGACATGAGCTTTACATTATTCTTTGAAATTTCTGTGGTGGAGAGAGATAGGGGTGTTACCGAGTCAAGTTGAGCCAAGTTTAAGAAAATTTTTTGAGTTTAAGTTCGAGCTCAAAATATATATATATATATATATATATATTAGACTCAAACTCAAATTTGAGCTCAAGGGGTCTAAAATTTTAAGTTCGAGCTCTACTCGGTTAAGCTTGACTTGATAAAGTTCAAATTAGCAAATAAGTTGTAAATAATTATAGGCTTGGACTCAGTCTAAAACTCCAAATAAAAAATAGTAATACAATATATTTATTAATAAAATAAAAAATAATATTTAATTATACACTGGGT
Source organism: Jacaranda copaia (assembly GCA_014898725.1). Classification (NCBI taxonomy): domain Eukaryota; kingdom Viridiplantae; phylum Streptophyta; class Magnoliopsida; order Lamiales; family Bignoniaceae; genus Jacaranda; species Jacaranda copaia. The sequence continues at coordinate 1,801,798 of JACGDI010005461.1, read as the reverse complement.
CACAAGCCTTGAGTTTAAATACAAATGATTTTAGATTGACTCAAATTAAAGCTCGAGTTCAATTCATTTTGATTCAAGCTCGATTTAGTTGAACTCAAGTTTAAAACAGCTCAAGTTCAGCTCATGGGGCTCATAAGCTGGCTCTATTTGTTTGTACTCTTAAAAAAGAGATTTCTTTTTAAAGAATATAGACATATTTACCGTCTTTCTAGTTTTTTCTCATCCTTATAAACGATAATAATTATAAAATTAATTATAATGATGTATAAAACTTTCTTGTTGCAGCTCGTGCTAAATTTCGTTATATTTATTCAGACCCATTTCTCTAAAAAAAAATACGATAGGGTTAGTAAAAAATTAAGGAGTTTAACTTTCGTTGTTGAATGAAGCATAAGAACCAGTATTTTAACTCGATATTCCCGTAGTAATTGCTTAGATAAGAAACAAATCAGTGATAACATATTCAGTGACGATACTAATTAATAATCGGTAATTATATATTAAAAATAAAATATTTTATCTTGTCAAAATAATAGTAATAGAATTATATTTTAATTGTCACTATATATTAAAAATTAGTAATACAGTTATAGTGGTAGTTTTTATTATTAATAGATTGTTACTACATGTGTGTTAGCAATTATTATTGATAATAATTATTAATAATGATTATTTAAAATATTAATTTTTATATCTTCAAATCAATAATTTTTTAATAATTCTAATACTGTCATTTAATAATTTATTTCTAATTTCTCTTTTATTTTCCCCTTGTGGTGGTGGCAAGAAAGATGTACTAAAACTAGCGGAAGCAAAAAAAATTCTTGCACAAGAATTACATGATCATATATATAAGGGTGAATTATAACTACCATTCCTGAGATTTGGTGAAATTATGAAAAGATTTTCACTTTTTTAAAAATTATAAAAATCCCCCTTAGATGACAAACCTAATTTTAATATGAACGAAATTTGTGAAATGTCTAAAATATCCCTAATAGAAAAGCAATTGAAAAAATAAAAAATGCTGAAAATTAATTTGAAGGTTAAAGTCCTAAACGCCCTCTTTGTATTGTGATATATTAAAATTATGTTAAATAGTTATATATCTTAAATAATTTATTGTAATTAAATTTATTTAATAATATTAAATAATAAATCTATTTTTTAGTTGAATTACATATTAAATATTATTTATTCAAATAATTACTATAACTAAAATAATTAATAAAATTTAGTTAAGGCAGATACCCCTTTATATATGCATATTTAAAATAATTTACCTATATAATTAAATTTGTTTAATAATATTAAATAGTAAATACGTTTATCAATTGAGTTACATATTAAATACTATTAAACTAGAAAGCATACCTAAAATAATTTAGTGACAATATTTATTAAAATAATAATCATATTTAAAATAAAGATATTTTAAATAATTAAATTATTTATTCTAATAATTAATATATCTAAGATAATTAACAAAATTTAGTTTAATTTATTAATTAGTTAAAAATAATAAATTAAAAACTATATTAATTGAGAATAAATAAGTAACACAATTTAAATATATGTATTTTTAATTAAATTGTTTATATAGAAAAAGATAATCTTTTTTAAATTTAATTGTATTATTTAATAAAATAATAATCATTCTAAAATAAAGACATTTAAAATAATTAAATTAATATTTATTCAAATAATTAATAAAATTTAATTAAATTTATTAATTAATTAAAAACACAATAAATAAAAAATTAAATACAATTTTAATTAAGAATAAATAAGTAAAAAAAATTAAATATATATTTTAAATTAAATTATTTCTTAATTAAAATATAACTTTTTTTTAAGGCAATCCTCTCTTTTTTCTTCCGCCGGCCTGTCATAGTCGGCGGCTTCTGCCCATGGCAACCATACGGCTGCTGCCATGGGCAACAAAAAGTTATCGGCCTGGCCAGCAGCCCCCCTGTGCTGTTGCTACCACGACGGCAGTAGCAGCAATAGCCTTGATTAGATCTAGCTCTTCATATTTGACCAGACAATAAAGTTATTGATTGTTAAGGAGTTGTTTATAGTTCTACAAGCATTACTTAGTCGACCAATTTCCACTCTTCATGTTATTAGATTTATGGTCTTCAATTGTGTATTAAATTAACCCAAAATATAGAGACAAGAATTGATTAAATATTTAAATATTTTACAAAATAACTATGCAAAAAGGTCATAAACTTCTTTGTAGTTATTTTAATTAGTTTTGGCCCTGAATCATGACCTTGTAGGAAATTGAATTCCTTATGTTGCTATATTATTATTGTGAATATTACTTTAAATTTATAATAAATGAGTATTATTTATATTATTTTTATATAAATTATTTAAAAGTAGGTATCGTTTAATTTTGGACGTGCAATAACTAAAGGAGAGGATTGCCTGATCATTAATAGATTTTACTTTCAAATATAATTATATTATATTCAAATACAACTAGGCTAATAACAGATATATAGCTAGCATATGTAACTTTCCAAACACCCAGCGCTGCGCAAGCTCCATCCTTATTTGCCTAATTATATTACGACTAAGAGTTCGATACTTGAGCCTATATACATACATGTAACCATATGCACAACGAGTGTTTACATGTAATTTAATTTGCTTTTTTTTTTTTGGTTGTTTTAGGCCAAAACTCTTGTCAACCACTAAAATTGCAGAGCCAAAGAAAGCTTTTTTTGGCACTTTGCATAGAAAATCTCTAATAACAAGGTAAGATTTGTGTGATCGGTGGACTTCTTTTATGCGGTATATTTTTCAATTAAGGTGTAATAGAAATTCTTGTCTTATTCCACGGTATATAGTTTATAATATTTAAATTCTTAAGAATATATTCCGTTTTGTAATATTATTGTCTTTTTTTTTTTTTTTTCTCATAGGCATATTTAAATTTCATTTAATACTCAATTTTGTAGTGTTTGATATATGCCTGCAACCAAAATTCATATTTGGCTATTGGCTGGAGAGACTATCTCTAAGAGGACTATACTTGATCTTGCCAGTTACCTAAATCGTCTTACCCTTAGCTTCTTCATCAAATACATGGAGAAGAAGGACGAATCTTTCCCAATATGTTCGGATGTCATTCTTTTTACTTCCAAAATTCCCCATTTACACAACATATTATTGATAATATATATATATATATATATGGTCTTCATGCTATGGATGATGGATGGCACAAGATCTTACTAATCAATAATTTTTTATTTTGAACCCGCTCTCAATGGAGAGAATCGAACTATCAACATTGCAACCCTCTTCTCATATCAGGTACAAATAGTCAAATTCATTGAAAAATCTTGATTGTTGGATTTTATTTTTTAACAAATCTAACTCTGGTTTCTCTGTCGAATTAGGAATGCTGAATTCATTAAGCAAGTGTTGTCACATGAAGATCTCAAATTTGTGATGGTAGTTCGTGGAAGAATCTACAACTTGCTGCTTCCTAACTATGCACTGTTGAGCATCAGTTTTGAAGCAGAAATTTTTTAGATTGTGCAATTGACGAGGGAATGATTGGTCGTGTGTGTGTATAGGTTACCATGAATTACTAAGTTAGAACAGATAATACCCGAAATATGAGTTATTAGCTATATAAAGAGTTTCTTGAGTGTTTGCTTGTGTCAATTAAATGTTACTATAAATGAGCTGGTAAATCTACAAATAATTCTAAAGTTGAGAAACTCGATCGGGTATTGGTAAGTTAAAATTAAAGCCACACACGCACACACACATATGTATCTGTAGACATCGAAGCACTAAATTAGAAGACATAACCAGATATATGGGTTATCAGCTATATAAGAAGTTTCTTGAGTTTTTCTCTTTTTGTGGTCTATTTTACCCTAATGTTACTATAGATGAACTGATAATTTAATTTTGATCACAAAAACTTCTGAAGTTGATGCTGCTTGGTAATTGGGGAGAGTTTAAATCATAGACATATATATATATATATATACATATATTAATAAACTATCACGAAGTACTGAATTAGAAAAAGAACTCCATATGAATTACTATATATCTACGAAGTTTCTCGTTTTTTTCCTTTTTTCTTTTTTGTTCTTTTCTTTTTTCTTTTTGTGAGAATGTTTGCCTTTTTTGGTCTATTTCTGATTTGTCAATTGAATGTCACAACCAATGCATTGGTAATCTAATTGGATCACAAGGAGCTGTCCGGACTTCTCTACACTTTCTGAAATAATTTGGGCAATTTTTAAGCATTAGTTTGACACATTTAGTGAGTTTGAGAAACATGCATATGTAATTATTGACGTTACACTATTTTTTATTCTATATTCTTTTAACAATATAAACATATTTAGGAATTTGAGTACATTCCTGAATCATACTTAATGAAGATAATTGGACAATGTTTAATTGGCAAAGATGTATACATAATTGTGAATAATCTATTACATCGGCTACATATTGTCCGGATTCAATGTTAACATTGGACATAGGTATTTGTATTCTCCCTCGTTGGTGCCGTCTCACACCCTTCAACCGTGCGAAGAGACCAAAGGAAAAAATTTAGAGATTGGATTGATTTACATAGTGTCTTTAGTTTTCTTGAAAGATGTTTAACGTTTTTCTTCTGCACTACCAAAACTCACATAAGTTTTTAGAGTCAGAAATTGCAATATAGGCAATTTTTTTCCTCATCTTTTCCGTTAATTTGAAATTCACTTCATTTCACTTACAAAGATTTTTAGAATCAATAATACGGTTAATTATAGGATTATTCAATTTGGTGATTTGAACATTTTCAAACCCATTTTAAATAGTTCAATACTGAAAAAATAAAGTCTACGAGCATCCCGTTTCAAAAATAACTAATTTCAATCTTGTCCCATTCCAAATATTTGGAGTAGTTGGTCCATAAACTCAAGTCTTTTGGGATGGAATGATGCAGACTACAGTATAGGAATGGGACTTGAGTCTAAAAAAATAAATACGAAAATAAAAATGACAAATAAATATGAAAATTAGTAAACAAATCCACAGGGCTAAAATTTAATAATATAACTTCTTAAATCAAAATTACTATATTTCGATTAGCGCTGAACAAAAATGGCTGAAACTGAATTAATGACAAAGGTTCGGCATCAAAAAATCTCGGTTAGTATTGATGGGTGGGTCCTAATGAAGTATCTGCAAATGTTTTCTTCTTGTATTCTTGCAATAATAAGAGGGATCAATTGCAAAATATAAGGTGTATTGGAAGTACAATAATTGCATCAGAACATGCAGTTTGATTGAATTAGCCGGCAGGCACTAAAGAAGCAACATTGGAGGGGAAACCCCTTTTCTTCTGTCGTTCTTTTATTAAAAAATCAATGGTCTGATGTTGGCTTCCAATTTTCCTCCTACTGTAAAAATCTAGATGAAATATTTATTGCGATCCTGTCCTGATGTTTATTTACTAACTGGCGCTTTTTTCCCACCAATTCAATTTCATATGATTTTCTAAATTTAAACAAGCTGGTTTGATGGCCTGGATTGATGGAAAAAAAAAAAAACTCATAAAATATACAATGAAATACGAATTGAAATAAAAGATTCAAAACATAGATTCTTGCTCGTTGTTTTGTTTACAATTTAAAGTCTTTTGAAGATTTATAAAAAATTAAAAAAAATTAGCTTTTGATGATATATTATTGATCCAACCACGAGTCATGTTCTTTTCATTTGCTTCTATGTTTTTTAAGGGCAATTTCTACTCTAAATAATTGAAGAGTAAGTGGCCCTTGTTTAGTGGAAAGGCCCCCTCCCGACAGAGAATAATGTGCGATTTCGTCTCAAATTCTAGGACAGGGCCTCAATCAGGTTTCATTGACAGTGAAACTGAATCTGATCTTTCATAACTAGCCAGGAGGTAAATTCTTACCGCGATGGAATTCCACCAGTTTGGATAAAAAACATGTTGCAAAGAGACAATAGCCTCCTTGTTATATATCCGATTTGAATATTACCATAGTCTCAGAAACAGAAACAGAAACAGACAAATGAGTAAAATCATCTTTCCTGTGGTTGAAGGCCTACAAATTGAGCCTGGTATTGACATAGTTTCCATCGTCACAGCTAGCGGATTGCACCAAGACAGTCGGCCAACTACACAAAGCCAAAGGTCAAATGTAACAAGAATTCTCAACATGTGTATAAATGGGTAACTCACATCCTTAAACATCTCAGAGCAAAGTTTTTGAGAATATGGAGTTAATTCAACAGGTTCCTCTTGTTTTCCTGCTTACGTTATTTCTTTTCCATGCTAAGTTAGTCTTAGGAGAGAGGTCCAGTTATATTGTCCACATGGACAAATCTTTCATGCCTAGGGCTTTCGCTAGCCACAATCATTGGTACTCCTATACCATCAATTCTTTGAAATCTAAGAGCCTCAAATCCTCCAACCACTATCAAAAACCACTGAAACTAGTTTATACTTATGACAACGCATTTCATGGATTCAGTGCACTGTTGTCAAAGGATGAACTAGAAATTCTCAAGAAATCACTGGGATTTGTCTCGGCCTATAGTGATAGAAATGTCACACTTGACACCACTCACACATTTGAATTCCTATCTCTAAATCCTGTTACAGGATTATGGCCGGCTTCTGAATATGGCAAAGACGTGATTGTGGGTGTAATCGACACTGGCGTCTGGCCTGAAAGTCTAAGCTTCAAAGATGATGGAATGACTGAAATTCCTACAAGGTGGAAGGGAATATGCCAAGAGGGACAAGAT
>JACGDI010005461.1:1773033-1794888 GCA_014898725.1 Jacaranda copaia | reverse complement strand
ACAACAAAACATTATCTTCTTGCAATTCGAATGAGGCGTTATCTTCAGTTGGATACGGGATAGTCATATGTGAAAATGGTTCCATTTTTAATCAAATGTACTATATCTCACAGTCAAATGCTGCTGCTGCTATCTATGTCTCAGACAACCTCGAGACATTTGACTCTAGTGACTTCATATATCCCGGCGTTGTCATCAGTTCCAAGGATGCACCATTTGTGATAGATTACGCCACAATAGGTGTAAACCCGTTTGCCAGCATCAAGTTCCAACAGACATTTGTGGGGACAAAGCCCGCGCCTGTCGTGGCATCATACACTTCAAGAGGCCCTGCGCCAAGTTATCCAGGCATCTTAAAACCAGACATCATGGCACCAGGATCATTGGTTTTAGCATCATGGATTCCAAATACAAGGACAGCTTTTATTGGCTCCAACATTGCTTTGACTAGTGATTTTGTTGCTATTTCTGGGACATCCATGGCTTGTCCCCATGCTTCAGGTATTGCTGCACTTCTTAGAGGTGCACACCCAGAATGGAGCCCCGCAGCAATTCGCTCAGCAATGGTGACGACGGCTAACCATTTAGACAACACAGATAATTATATTCGGGATTCATTCTTTAACTATGATATTGCCACCCCACTAGCCATGGGAGCAGGACAGGTTGATCCAAATCGGGCACTCGATCCTGGCCTCATATACGATGCTACTCCACAAGATTATGTGAATCTTCTTTGCTCGTTGAATTTCACTAGGAATCAAATCCTTACTATTACTAGATCAAGCTACAACTGTTCAAGTCCTTCTTCCGATTTGAACTACCCATCATTTATCACCTTGTACACAAATGGAACAACAAGCACTGTGGTTCAAAAGTTCCAAAGGGTTGTTACAAATGTAGGAGATGATGTGAGTTCTTACGAGGTTCATGTGACAGCACCAAGGGGCTCTACAATAACTGTCTACCCAACAACATTGGTGTTTGGTAGGAAATATGAGAAGCAAAGTTACTCTCTGACCATACAATATAATAGTAACAGCACTGGAGCGATCACATTTGGTTCAATAATTTGGGTTGAGGCTAGCGGCAAGCACATTGCGAGGAGTCCTATTGTCGTGGCACCGATGATTCCTGTCTGGTGATTATTTCTTTAAATCTATTCGAGATTTCAAGTGTAGGAATTGAGTTTTGATTAGAATGCTAAACGTAAATGGATTTTGGGGATGACTTAAATGCTTGAACTTAACCTGTTATAAGCAATGAAATGAAAATAAAAGCACTTGATTATATTGTGTTGACTCTTTATGTTGGGATAAAAAGTTGGGTTATTTACATGAAAGCCTCTTCGAAAATTAAATTATCAATTCCTTCTACCTTTCATAGTTACGTACAAAATATCTTTTCTAAATTTGATTTATTAGAAAATCCAAATCAAAATCATAAATTGATTGTTTTGCCATTAATGCAAATATTTAAAAATTAGTGAAATAATTAATTTATAAAAAAAAAAACTATTCTACTTCAGGTGTTAGTAATATTTATATATTTATAAAGGAGTGTATTTGTAATATTTTTGTAGTTGAAAGTTGTTTATATAATTTACACTGATCAAAATTTAAATTTATTTTTTAAAATATTTTAATGTCAATATCATTTTCACTCTCAATTATCAATGAATTTTTAGATATTGAAAATGAGTTCCTATGGAAGACGTCACTATAAAAAAAAATTGACTTTTGTGATCACCAAATTAATCATAAATTCAATAAAAAAGAAATCATTGATAGTGTTAGTGATCACATTTGTGACCGCTGTTCATCACAAATTGAAATTTGTGACCGCTGGAGCGTGCGGTCCCAAATTAGTGACCACCAGCGCGGTCATTAATTTTTTTAATTCCGTCACAATATAATTTAGAAAAGAATAAACGAACGGTCACTAAGTAGTCACTGATCAGTGACCAACTTTGGGGAATCACCCATTTTGGGGGATCACTAATAGGCAGTCACTAATCAGTGTCTGATTTGGTGGGGTCATTAATAATCGGTCACTAATCAATAACTGCTTAGTGACCGATTTGGCAATCACTGGTAGTTGGCTATGTGACCAACTACTCCATTTGTTACTGATTAATGACCGTCTTAGGGTCACTAATGGGTTAGAAATTTGTGACGACCTTTGGGGTCGTTAATCGGTTGTAGATTTATTAATTTTTTTTATAATGCTTAATTTAATATAATTATTTTTTTGTTCTTCTTAATAACTATTTAAAACCACATCATTTAAAACATAAATTCCATTCCAATAACACTAAACAATAGCAGAAATTCAACAATATTGGTTGCTTACAACTGTAAAAACAAACATCGCATTTGACTAGTTTGCAAAGTAAAAGACAAACCAATACAAATATTAAATAGATACATTGTCATATTTTCTTCCCACATCGGCAGTTTAAAAGGTGAGTTGTAAATAGCTGATGTCTGCATGTGTGGAAGAGTATTTCAACCGTAAATAACTACCTCCTTACACGAAGGTTCCGATCCCAAACTCCTTCTGTGATTGCTCTGGTTGGTTGCTTTACTTGCATGATTTCTCATTACTGTATAGGTTGATTTCACACTAGCAAAGGCCTGAAACCACAAGAGCGAGTGAATGAGATTAGGATCGATAGAAGTGAACAGCTAGCTCAATTCAAAGTCTTATTTGGGTATCACCCTTCCACCCGTATTTAGCCTGGAAGCAGGTTCAAGTTGCCGCCCCCTAAGGACATAAAGGCATATTAGTGCAGAGTCATTGAAAATGAAAATAAGATGAAATAGGAAAGAGGGGCAAAATATTATGGACACATAATATAGGAAATTACCCATCCTCTTTGATATAAAGAGATAAGCTCTTCTCCCATGAATCCCTACCTTTACACTTCAAAGTCAACAGTACCAATGACTCAATAGAATGGACAATTAACAAATGGTAATTCTTGCATTAATTCCATGTTTAAGTTCTCATCCTCTTCCAAAATTACAAGCTGAAGATTTGAGGTTGTGGCAGGCATAGGTAGTAGATTTGTGAGACAACAACTTGCTTGGATTTTGGTCTTGGATTTATGTTTAGCTGAAATATAAGAGTTTGAAGAAGGCGAAGGATTTTTAGATGGTGAGATGGAATGATTTTCATCACTAAAAAGGGCATTAAGGTCAGGTTCTTCAACAAATTCATCATTAAGATAAGCTGTAGAGTCAATAGAGTTGCTGTTCAACTGAGCAACACAATCATTCTCCATATTAACAATAGCAGAATTCTCAACAGATTCCACTTGTCTCATTCCAACATTCCCATCATCACTGTGTCTCTTCTTAGACATAACTGAATTAGTAGTAGTCACAGCAGAACAATTATTCACATCGGGGTAGTTAGTAAAAACATCCAAACCACCATAATAAGCATTTTCATCTAAACTCACAGCCACAGACTTTAAATTTTTAGCAACAGCCACATCAACAGAAGCAGAATTTTCAACATACACATTTACTTCAATATTCATCTCAAAAGTAGCAATATCCCCAACAGAACTATCATTACAAGCACCCAGAATAGCAAAAGAATTACTGACCTTCATAGAGTTCGATACTGTGGGAATAATCCGCTTCTCTTTTTGAGAAACCCCGCAAAATTCTCCACGCTCTTTCCTAGCATCTGAATCCGACTTTCATAGTTGTTCTTGAAATTCTGCAAGTAGGTTTTGGTGGATTCGAATGCCTGCCTTTGTTGTTCTCAACCTCACCATTTTGGGACAATCTTTTCTTTCATACCTCATGAGAAAGGGATTCATTTTCCTTTACACAACTGGTCCCCTGACTAGCAGGTTTTGGTGGATCCGAATGCCTGCCTTTGTTGTTCTCAACTTCACCATTTCGGAATAATCTTTTCTTTCATACCTCACGAGGAAGAGATTCATTTTCTTTCACCAAACGGATCACCTGACTGGCTCTGCGGTTTACTGAATTCAAACTTCTTAAAATGCGACGCTGAACCTCACTGACCGGTCACTTGCTTTCACTAGGGGTGGAGGATCTTAATGAATTGGCAGATTCTGCTAGCTGCTTTTCTTGCTCTCTCACTATATCTTCAAGTTCTTTAATCTGCCATTGGCACAACATAATATTAGCACTCAACCACTTCATTAGCTTTGGCTGTACATATTTTTAAGTTTAATCCTGAACAGGTTCACTTAATATGTCAAAATCCAACAAAACGTGCACATTTTTTACTCTCATGTTGAGTTGCAGATGCAGTTCCTGGAGAAATGAAATAATTAACTTATAAATATAAAATTACCTTTTTAAAAAGTGAGACACGCTCGGAATTTTCTTCTTGTTGTTTCAACTTTCTTTCAAGATCTTTGACCTAAAAAGAAGATAGTATCATTTGTTATATAATTAATATGTCATCAAACCATAATCGTGTGGATGGATCTGACTGCCTTATTTGTGAAAATAATTACTGGTTTTGGAACCTTATGTGGAAGGATTAGAGAACTAGAGTCAGACTGTTGCATTTGCTCCCTCAGCTTGTTTCCGAGATCATCAACCTGCATTCAAAAGGATGATAGAAGTTTCTGAACTCTTTTCATTTAGTAAGAAAATGATAAATACATACTTTGCAACAGATTGAATACAGTCACGAAATAATTGCATTCTCCGTGAAAAATCTTGCGTGTAATAATCAAGAAAAGAACAATGACAAGTTAAATTTTTGAAAGAGTTAACTTTAAAAACCTTCTTTTGGTATGCTGTAGAGTGGGTTTCTTGTTGTTGTTTGAACTTGTTCTCTAAATCCGTCACCTTCAAAAAAACAAGAGAAAATATTTTTGGGTCAGGCTAGCAGTTGCTGGGTCTCTGAGCAAGTGCTAGAAGCAGCTGGCCCCGCAACTCGGGGGGCCAGAGGTTGCTGGCTCTCGGCGGCGAGCATCTCACCGGCAAGGAAGAAGAAGAAAGGAAGAAGAGAGAGTATTGGTAAATGGAGTGGGAGCCGGGAGGGAATTGAAAATTGAAATCTAATTTGGTCATACTCGTCTTTTAAATTTTTTATTATTTTATATTTTATTTTGATAATTTTTATTTAATTATAATAATTAATTTTTTTAATTTAAAATTTAATTATTCATTAGTTTGTTATATGTGATCCTAAGTTATATTTTGATACTTGATATTTATATATATATATATGTATTATATTTTAGTATAATTTTAAAAAAATTAAATTTTAGGATGATTATTGAATATTGACATTTAATTTTAGATATATAGATATAATAATGTTAATCAATAAAAATATTCTTTACTATTAATATTCTGGGGTTTAAAATTTATAGAAGTTGTGAGATTTTAGAATTTAGAGTTTAAGTTTTACATTTAGATTTTATTAGTTTTTTAAATTAATAATAGTACAAATTAACAAAATAAAATTATAAAATGATATATTCATCTTATATTATAGGTATAGAGTATAGTTAGATATTTTAAACTTTTAAAGTAATTGTTTGGGTGAGTTTATAAGTTTATAAAAATATTTTATAAGATGTTTGATAGCTTATAAGATGTTAAAAAGTGTTTTGCAAATTTTTTTTAAGAAAAGAGCTTATAAAGATTCTAACGTAAAATGTTAGAAATTTATAAGCTTTTTTTAAAAAGTTAAGAAATTCATAATTTATTTTTAAAATTTTAACAAACTCCCTGATTTTTAATCATATTAATTAGGGATAATTGCATTAAAACCTCCAACCCATGGCCTCATTGCACATTGCTCTCCAACCGTTGTTGATGTACATTTTTATTCCCTAAACTAATGAAAATGTTCGCCAACACTACATTGGTATTGTTTTGGTGGAATGTAATCAATGAGTATTGGACATGTGAGCTAAAAGCAACGGAATAATCTTGTTATATTCCACTGGAATAGTACAAAATGTGGTGTTGGGGAATATTTTAATTAGTTCAAGAGGTGAAATTGTACATTTTAATTAGTTCATGGGATGAAATTGCACATCGACAATAATTATGGGGCAATGCACAATGAGGACTATAGGTTGGGGGTTTTAATGTAATTAACACTATTAATTATAAAATTGTAATTACTAATATCTTACAAGTTCGAAGATCTTATTATTCAAATACTCTGAGAACTTATTTTAAAAAAAAAATTTAACATCTTATAAGATTGAAAAATATTTTATAAGATGTAGGGGCTCTAAAAATATTTTATAAGATATAGGAGTTTATAAGACATTTTAAGTAAATTTAGTCAAACACCTTCTTAATATTCCTTTAGCCAGTTAATAATTTTAGTATTTTACTATTTTATTTTAAAATTAAAAAGTTAATTGTTCTTAACTTAATTAATTTTCTATTCGAATACGACCGGTAAATAAATTTGTAAATATCCATTTACTATCCTACAAGGAGCTTACGTGTTGGATAAAAAAATTAAACAAACAAAAAGAACAAAAATTTGCCTTATAATGGATTGTAAAAGTAAAATTTTTATATAAAACTTAAATAACTATTTAATAAAGAAAATTATTTCATAGATGAATATTTAGTAATAAACAAAATTATTATTTAAAATTAATTGATTATTATATTTAATTTTATATGTAATTGATTATTAATTAATATATCATATTAAATAGATTAGTAAATTAAATATATTATTAGAATATTTAATTATATATGTAATTATTTATTTGTATAAAATATAATTTACTAATTAGTAATTTGGCCACTCTTGTCTTTTAAATTTTTTTATTGTGTTTTATATTTCATTTTGATGAATTTTATTTAATTATAGTTTAATTTTCTTAATTCTTAAATTTTTAAATTTAAAATTTAATTATTCACTTGTTTGTATTTTGGGTATTTTCTAGAAACAATTTTGGAAGAATAGATTTTTAAGAGAAAAATTGGAGATAGTGCCAACTGTTTGTTTTTATTTTGGAAAAATAGGAAAAAATATTTGAAAATGAGTTGTTAGTTTGTTAATGTTTTGATGGAAGAACAAATTTTACTGTAAATGTCAAATTAGTTACTTTTTTATTGGGTTTGTGAGAAGAAATTGATTTTTTTATATAATATGTGTATGTATATTTATAGTTTGATTATGTGTATGTATATGTATATATGTGGAAAGATTGTAATAAAATAGCGTGTAATTAATTTAATTCATAATTTATTTTGATATTTTATATTTTTTTAGAATTATAAATAACAAATGATGTATTGCTTTAAAGAAAGCATTCATTAATTAAAATTAAATATATACACACATGAAATCATAATTATATGTTAATATTATTAATATCAACTTAAATGAAAAAATTATTAAACTATAACATAATTCCAATTTTAATTAAAATTTACTATTTTAACCATTTATTATTTCATATTTATGTATATATAAAACTTAAATAAGTATTTAATAAAGATATTCATATATGAATATTTAGTAATAAACAAAATAATTATTTAAAATTAATTTATTAAATTAATTTATTATTATATTTAATTTTATATGATTCAATTATTAAATGAAATTGATTATTAACTAATATATCATATTCATTTTGATAATTAAATAAATTAAGTTTTTTATTAATATAATAGGTTATCTTAATAGCTTAAAGCATTAAAGAATTAATACGTTATTTGATAGATGAATTATTTAGCAATAAATAAAGTAATTATTTAAAATTAATTTAATAAATTAATAGAATATTATGTTAATATTAGACAATAATTAAATTTTTATAATTTTAAGAAATGGCATGATTAATAATTAATAGGTTTTACTATTCTCATATTACAATTTCATATTATATATTGTTAGAACATGTGACATTATTTATTAAATAAAAAATATATTATTTAATTATACCTAAAATTTATTTGACTATACAAACAATAACTTATTTAAATGTATTATTTAATTATATATGTAATATTTTATTTAAATTGTAGTTTATAAAAATGTAATATAATTAGATAAATTAATTTTATTAATATAATAAGTTATTTAGTTAACTTAAAGAATTATATAATTATTTAATGACCACTTTTATGACCCAAAAAAATTCGGTCACTAATTTAGTAACACTTTTGTGACCCAAGAAAAATCAATAACTACTTTTGTGACTCAAGAAAAATCGGTTACTAATTAATGATTGCTTTTGTGACCCAAGAAAAATTAGTGACCACTTTTGTGATTCAAGAAAATCGGTCATTAACTTAGTGATCGTGTTTGTGACCCAAGAAAAAATTGGTCACTAATTTAATGACCGATTAGTGAATGCTGGGTCACTAATTCCTTCACAAATCAGTCACTAATCCATTACAAGTTTGTTTTTATTTTAAATTTCAAATAAAATCGATCACAATTTAGTTACAAAGCGGTCACAAATCAATGACTGTTGGGAGCGGTCACTAAATCCAATTTTTTTGATAGCGCGTGTCGATCTATAGGAAATAGCATCCGTGTACACTATGGAATACCAAGTTTCATGTGAAGCAATGTAGAATTCAAGAAGTTCCAGGGACGTTTCCTATGTGGTTGACATTGAATTATCACTGCCAAAAACAAAATAAGTTAGTGATTAAATGATGAGTGATATTATAAAAGTTGTCATTAATTATACACATTGGTGATAAAAGATTTTATTTTATTATCTTAATAATTTCTACAAATTAAATAGTGACAATAATAGTATATAAATTATCACATTAATAATTAGTGACACTCCTATGGTGATAACATGGTGACAATGAATATTTTGTTACAAATTATAATAACAATTTTAATTATCACTAAGTTGTCACCACAGAGGTATTATTAATTATGAATGGTGACAATTCAAAATATTAGTTTTTGCCATCAATGTACCATATTGTATGACAAAATAAAATTATTGTCATTTAAAAAATATCACTAGTGACAAAATAAAGTTATTATCTGCTAATATATATTATCCGTGATAATTTTTATATTGTCACTTATTAGTTAGTTACTAATGTAACATTTTTTTATAGTGTATTACACAACAACAAACTGCAGAATTATGGCGCCTTTAATATTTCAAGCATATTCTAACCTAACTTATGGTAAGCTTTTCTAGTTTACCGCATTATTTATGATAACGAAATTACCGAGAGTAGAATGGAAAATTTAGTCAAACTATAGTGAGATATCTTTAAAACATGTTGGGTTAATTACACTTATACCCAATTCAAAATAATAAAATTATCAACTCTTTTTCTTCAACTTTTATGGTTGCCAAAATCGTCCATCCAAAAATGCATAGTTTACCAAACTGTCCCAACAATTAGGATTTTGGACAAAACATGATGATGTCAACAAAAATATTATGTGAATTTTCTATTTGTCTCTAATTAGTCAATGTTTATTATAATTTAGTAATAAAAATACCTCACCAAGTTTTGAAACTTTAAGTGGGTATAAATGTAATATATAATTAAATGGGGAGACATATAATAAAATATTGTTATGTGATTATTTTCATTGGGGAAAAAAAATCAACTGTGTAAGTTTTCTGCCATTTTTTTATAAACTAATAATCATTGTTTTATTTTCATATGAAAGTGGCTGTTTAAGTACTTATTTGAATGTTGTAGAGTTGAAATATAGAAAGAAATATTCTTTCAAAGAAGTTATTGAAAAAAAACAAACAAATACGATAATTAATTTCTAGCTAAGACAACAACCAATTAATTCTACAAGGATGTCCTACGTACTAATTCCCTAGGCATGGTTTCTCCAATTGATTTGATACAATCTATGCTATATACAAATAAAGATGAAAAGGTACATATGCCTAAGTACATATGTTCAAGGGCATTACTCTATATTTTAATATTTATTCTTTTAATAAAACAATATATGTTAGGAATTTGAGCACATCCCCAAACTATACTTAATTGAGATAATTGGACAATGTTAATTGTCAAAGATATTGAAATAATAGTTGACAATCAATTAGAACAACTACTTATTTATTCGGCAGGTTCAGTATTAAGATAGTGCCTTTGTTTTCTTAAATGATCTTTCATGTTTATCTTGTGCGCTATAGAAAAGTCGCAAAAGTTTTTAAGACAGAAAATGGCTAATATTGATATTCATCTTGGTTTGATGCTGAATGACAAAGCTCCACACTTTTAAGGGATTGTTTATATTTCGGCAAACGTCTACTTGTTCGACTAATTTCCACCCTTCATGTTGTCAGGTATTCTGTTGGCCGTCTACAAAACCTAAGGTATAAAGACTATAACTGACTAAATATTTTATAAAATAGCTTGGCGTAAAAGTCATGTGTTGGATATTCGACTTCTTTCTAGTTATTTTAATTGGTCTAGGCGCTGAGTCCGGACCTTGTAGGAAATTGAATTCTTTATGTTGCTATATTATTATGGTGAATATTACTTTAAATTTACTAAATATGGTATTATTTGTATTATTTTTATATAAATTATTCAAAACCGGATATCTTTCAATCTTCGACATGTATTGACTAAAGTTGAGGACCAGCCAATTGTCAATATATTTTATTTTCAAATATAGCTAAGTTAATAAAAGATATATAGCCTATGTGACTTCTCAAAATCCCGACACTGCCCAAAATTTGTCTTTTATTTTTCCTAGTTATATTAATTAGGACTAGAGGTTCGATACTGGAGCCTATATATACATACATATACACACACGCACAAGAGGTACTTATATTTAATTTGATCTGCTCTTTCTTGTTTTTTTAGTTAAGCCAAGAACCTCTGCAACCCCTACATTGTAAAGGCAAAGGAAGATTTTGTGTGCAGTGACGGATTGGGGTGTGTGTGTGTGTGTGTGTGTGTGTGTGTGGAGGGATTAATACTTTCTATTTTACATATATTTAAAATTTTAGTCATAACTTTTATTAGTTCTTTACCTACTTTAGTTTTGTAAAATTTAAGGCAAAATTTTGGGCAATATTTACAACAAATAATTTACAATTAGGTTAGGTTTAGCCCAATTAGGACACTTTTCTTTTATTTGTTTGAAATCATATTTGAGACTTTAGAAATTAGATGGAAGTGATTTTTTTAATTAATTCTTTAATTATTTATATTAAGGAAGATATTATTAAAAATTTGACATTGATTCGATCAATTAATGAATTTTATGATATGAAATAGCATTGTGCTCAACTTCGACGATAATATATTTTAAAATTTTAAATTATAAAATTTATATTTAAACTTTTATATTTTATAATCCCCAATCGCGATTCTGGATCCATCCTTGTTTGTGTGGTCAATAGGCTTCTATCATGTGGTGGTATATTTTTCAGCTATGGGGTAAAGGAATTTCTTGTTTTATTCCACAACATATAGCCTATAATATTTAATTTTCACCAGAATCGGTTGCATTATAATATTATTGCCTTCCTTTTCTCACAAGCATATTTAAATTCCATTTAATACTCAATTTTGTAGTATTTGATACATGTACAATGCAATTAAGAGGGCATTTAGATAATCTAATTTAAAACGTTTTATGAGCTTCTATATCTTATAAGATATTTTTGGAGCTTATAAGATGTTAAATCTTATTTGTAAAATAAGTTATTGAAGTGTTTGGATAAAATAAGATTCTAAAACTTATAAGATGTTAGTAATGATAATTTTATTATTAAATGGTTAAAAATAAATAAACTTGTTAAAATCTCAAAAATAAGTTAGAGTCTCTTTACTTTTTCTAAAAGAACTTAAAAAATCCTAACATCTTATTGCAGGATCTCATAAACTTCTTTTTCCAAAAAAATTACCAAACACTTTTTATTATCTTATAAAGCTTTTAAACATTTTATAAAATGTCTTAAGGAATGTGTAAGCTCACCCAAATACCCTCTAAAATTTATAATTGGCTCTTGGTGTAACACCCCTAGAATTTATTTAAGCGGTGGAAAGTTTTCTTAATATTATTTCAATTTTATAAATTTTAATTGTTTATTTATTTTTAAAAATTTTGGGGTCAATCTATAATTTAAGAAAACTTAATTGAACAACATTTTAAAAGCTTTGTGGGTCAAAATAGAATTATTTTAGGTCAAATATGCCAATGTTAGGCACTCAAACATTTGTGGGGCTTGATTGAAGAATTAGCAAACTTTCAAGGGCTTAATTGTAGGATGGGGGAAAGCTTTGGGGGCCAAAATCTAATTTTCAAAGTGCATAAATATATATAGTTTTCCACCCCTCAAATTTTCATTTCTTCACCAAGCACCATTGTCAACCTTCTTCACCAGCCACTTCGGCAATTTCTCTGGCAAGACCCTGAAACCCAAAACTAACCCAACCAAATTCTTTCCCTCATCACTGTGAACACATAGACACCACATGTACCACGTTTCGGCCAACAAGACCACTGAAATTTGAAGTAGAAAGCTCAATCATGGTGGTGAGTGGTGGGTTTGCTATTTTAGCAACTTTTTGCAGCGGACCAAGGTAGAGTCCTAATAGGTTTAGCTTGGAGATCACTTTGGTGTCTTCAATTTTGGAGGGCCATCGGCAGAGGAGAAATGGAGGTGGTGGTACACGGCACAAAAAGAGATCATGTTGGGTTTTTTTGGCCACTTGACCCTTGATTCGATGGCCAAAGGAAAAATTGAGGTAGGCATTGTGTTTCTTGAGCAGAGGTGCATCTTTTGGTGGTGTTGTTGACTATCTTGAGCAACGGCATGGCAGCAGAGCTGAGACAGTTTCTTTAGTTCATCGCGAAGATCGTGATAATGTAATTGGTTCTTGATTTTGAAGTTCGGATAAGAAGATTGGTACATATAAATGATGGAATTGAGCTTGATATTTAATTGTGTTCTTGGACATATAATTTCCAAATCTTGTATGCATGGTACAAATGAAGAATTGACATAGGATTTGGATATACATGTGACATGCATGGACTTTATTTGAGTTTGTGGACATGGATTTGTATTATTATATGATAACTTTGGGTTAATTAAGTTGATTAAGTGATAAAAACCCTAAATTCATGGATTAGAAACCAAACTGATAAATTTTGAATTATTAGATAGTAAGGCTGTTATTATCATTTTGTTTATTATTATAAGGTTAATTGTGTAATTGTAAGACCTAGTTATAACCCCTAACTAGACTGGATATATTAATCTCACGAATATTTAGCATCAAAGATATAAATAACATATTCTCTTACGAGAGTGTCGATCAAACGCTAATTTCAGTATTAATCGTGTAATTAGTAATTTTAGACTGTTAATAGTATAATTGTGATTATAGGGTCAAAACAAGGATTTTGATAGTGAACTCATTCTTTTGTTAGGTGACGAGGAGTAGGAAACTGTAGACTAGAAGACTGTAATTGCATTTTTGAGGCTTTTGAGATGAGGGTATACCATTCTGGTTTTTGCCTCATAAGCCCCTGTCAGGGTTCAGCATACATTTCTTTCGGGAGAATATGAACCTTAATTGTTGGAATCCTCACTTGTTTGAATACTTTACGTTATCCATATTATTTGGTAAACCTTTGTAAGGGTATGGTTCATCAACTATTATTCTATTAAAGGACTTGCTTGTTTTTGTTTTGGTGCCCAAAACTCTTATTATGTTATTCATTTGTTGTCCCTTGTATCCTACAGCCTTGCCGGCTGACCCCATATTTCTTGTTAGCTTCTTATAAATGTGTTTTCCATTAAAGAAATCTTGTTGATCTAATGTTCTATTATATTTTTATTGTTGACTTACATTGTAAACCCTAAGCGACCTTACTGGCCGGTATACTATGTACCTTGTTATATTCATGTTGATTGATTGAAAGTTGAATTCTTATCGATTGGCATTATATCATATCAACCCATGGGGACACCCTTAGGAAGTTCAGCTCGAAGAGACGCCATGAGAAGTTGGGCTCGAGGCTATGTCTGGAAAGACAATCGAGCAAAATGGATTAATGGTGACATGTCTCTTGGCTAGTACCCACCTACGATTTTAACTCAAAAGTAACTATTGGTAGTGAATGTGAGTGGTGGGATCAGGCATGCGGTCAACCATGACATATAATCAAGTTGTTACATGCCGAGTTGAGTGCTCAAGCAATGGAGCAATCATGTTTATACTGTACTGATATCCAGTACTTGCAATTATAACTGATCTAGGAGTGATAAGGATGGAATGACCAACAACTTGTTAAATTTGATATCATGTGTGCTATGTACAATGTTGATTCATATTAAAAATTCATGCTTGTTAATGAATAGTTCATTGATTGATGTATCTTGATAAGTTTCCTTTGCATCCTATCATTTTCTTTTTTCTCACTAAATCCTTTGGACTTACCCTCTTTATTATTCTTTAGTTTTCTCAGATAGGATTAAGTGAGAAGTAGGAGCTCATGTTTTGGTCTAGAAGTTTATTTTGTAATAGATTAGGTGGTATGATTGTATATATAGACTATACCTAATCGAGATAATTATCTAAAGGATGTTATGTGAATGTTTGTGTTGAACCTAAGATACTTGGTTGTACATATTTTGCTCCATGAAGCGATGTTTTAGGTTAGTGTGAATTTTTTTCCTTTGAGTTGGTTAAATTCTAGATTCCTTAGCTATCATTTGATTTATATTTCAAGCTTGAATTGGTGGCACTTCAGCTTAGGAGTTATCCCAAGAAGGGGTACCCTAGAGGTGGGATCATAGCCAAGTTTGATGATAAACTAGGTAAATAGGTATTAAGAGGATTCTTGATGAGTCTGTAGGAAGTCGGGGACTATATCTTGGATAGCCTACTAGTTTGTAGTCTTCACTTCCAAAAACGAACATTGGATTTGGACTGAGAAAGGAACTTTGGTTATTTTATGGGTGATTGAAAGTCTTTCTGTGGTTAAGAAAGAATTATGGTTGAGATTAGAGTGATGATGAAAGTACTCATATAGACCTTTTCTGATTTGACTTCTGTTATAATGAACTTGGTCTAATTTGTCAATTATAATATAATTTATTTGAAAGATTAAAATTTTGATGCTAACTTTAGATGTCATTGTGTAATTTTAACAGCAGCAGATTAAGAAAGAATTAAGGATGATTTAGAAAAGATAATGGCATCCTATGAAGGTTCTCATGTACCCAACCTACCTTAAATAGTTTGGTGGGGGAGGAAGACCACTCAACATAAGGGCAACCACACAGTATGTTCCTAAACAGAGAGCACCAGTCAATCAACAAACCCTGCTAAAAGAAAAGGTATCATAGATTTGTCAAGTTAATCAACCAGGTGCGAGCTAACTAGTGGAGCCAATGTTCTAAATGTGGCAATAATTTATGCAGTTTTGCATGTAGTAGGGACATGTTAATTGAGCAGAAAATATTGAAGAGATTGCAAAAAACTGAGCTTCAAAGAGGTTTCTCTATTTACAACCCCCAAAATTCCTAGGGGAACTTGATGACAAAAAAGACGAGATGTAGGTTGAAAGCTTGGAAAAGATATTTGGAACCTTGCGTTACCCAAATGAGTAGAAGATCAAATATGCTACATTTCCATTAAAAGGTCCTACATATAATTGATGGAAAATGATCAATCATAAGTGGACCACAAAAGGAGTTTATTGGACTTGAGAAAACTTCACCCAGGAGTTTATGGAAAAATATGTACTAGTGGTGACCAAGCATGCTAGGGAAAGGGAATTCATGGAATTATATAAGGAACATCATCGGTTAATCAATATGAGGCTATATTTAACTGATTGATTCAGTGAGCACCTTACATACTTGCAGATGAGAAGCAACAAGTTCATAGATTTATAGAAGAATTATGGCCATAACTTAGGCGAGCCCTTATCTCAAGCAATTTACTGAGCTTCAACCGTGTGGTGAGTAAAGCACTACAGGTAGAATTAGATTTGTGGGAGATCAGAAAGATTGAAGATAAATGGTGAAATTGGAGGTTACCACTTGGCAGGCAGAACAACCGTACAAATAAGCAACCAAAGTTACAGGTTGGGTGCACCAACTAGCGAGTTTATCATATTGGTAGAGCCACGAATCTAGCACCAAATACTGTGGATTTTGTGAAAAATCAAGTAATGATGAATCAGAATGTTGGAAAAACATGTCAAATGCATAATTTGTGGTAGTGATTAGCATCGTATCAAGGATTATCTCAATTTAAGAAAGTAGCTCCCGCAGAGCAAGGAAAACTAGTTGTAGGAACTAATGGAAAGGTAAACGTCCAAGCACGTGCATATGCTTTGGTTGGAAAAGAGGTGCCCAATCCTTTTGAAATGGTTAAAGGTACAATTTCTATTTTTGGAATTAATGGAAATGCCCTATATGATCCTGGTGCTTCACATTTTTTCATATTTGCAATTATTTTTTCATATTTGCAATTATGTCTGAAAATTAAAAAATGCAACTTGAAATCATGGCTTACAAGATAGAAGTTCAAACACCCTTACGAATATGGTTAATGATAGACATCATCTATTAGGATTACCCGATCTTGATTGGGGAGAGCGTGTAATTAACTGATCTTATATAAATGCTTATACAACGATATGATTTGTTCCTTGGAATGGATTGGCTATATAAGCATCAGGCACAAGTGAATTGTTACACCAAGTGCCTCAATCTCGGCGATAAGATATAATACCAACATGCCATTCTGCAAATGACACTTCCTTGATACTAATTATATCTATGCTAGAAGCTAAGAAGATTTTAAGGGAAGGCGGACAAGGATTCTTGGCGTATCTCACCAACAAACTCATAGATATAGTTAAGATTGAGGAAGTGGAAGTGGTAGCTGATTATCTGAAAGTATTTTCAAAAGAATTGAACTCATTATGACCTGACAAAGAGATAGAATTTGTAATTCACACTCTTCTAGGGGCAACGCCTTTCTCCAAAATTCTATATCATATGGCACCTACATAGCTTAAAGAGTTGAAAAACCAACTTCAGGAGCTATTAGAAAAGAAGTTCATAAGACCTAGCACTTCTCTATGGGGAACCCTGGTATTACTTGTTAAGAAAAATGATGGATCCCTAAGGATATGCATTGATTATAGGGAGTTAAATAAAGTAATGATAAAGAATAAATACCTTTTGCCATATGTGGAGGAGTTGTTTGATCTTTTAAAAAGGGCTACAGTCTTTTCAAAGTTAGATTTGAGACAAGGGTATTATCAACTAAAAATCAGAGAAGAAAATGTCCCAAAGACTGCATTCAACTCTCAGTATGGCCATTTTGAACTTGTAGTAATGCCATTTGATCTAACTAAAGCCCCAGCAGCACTTATGGATTTGATGCATCGGGTGTTTTGACCATACCTAGATCAATTTGTGGTCATCTTATAAATGATATTTTGGTGTACTCAAAAACTAGAGAAGAGCATGTAAAACACTTGCACTTAGTTCTCAAAACTCTGAAGGAGCATCAATTTATGCCAAATTCAGTAAGTGTGAATTTGGATAGAAAAGGTGGCATTTTTGGGACACATTATATCTTAAGATGGGATAGAGGTTGATCTCTCTAAAATAGAGGCGATAGTTAACTTAAAAAGTCTCAAAATCATAATAGAGTTTGTAGTTTCTTGGGCCTTGCGGGCTAATACCGAAGATTTGTATAAGAATTTTCTGAAATAGCTGGCCTACTGATTAAATTAACTCAGAAAGATCAACTGTTTGACCAGAACGATACTTGTGAATGAAGTTTCTAAGAATTGAAGAATAGATTGATGACAACTCTAATTTTATCCCTTTTAGAATGATTAGAAGGATTTGTCATGTTCATCAAAGCTTCTAAAGAAGGGCTTGGATGTGTGTTGATGCAGAAGGGATGAGTTATAGCTTATGCATCTAGAAAACTAAAACCACATGAGGAGAACTACTCCATCATTTTTTGGAGTTGGTTGTAGTAATGTTTACCCTAACAAAGTGGAGGCATTACCTTTATGGAGCTACGCTTGAGGTAAACATTAATCATAAGAGTCTCAAGTATTTACACTCCCAAAAGGATTTCAATATGTGACAACAAAAGTGGATGGAATTTTTGGAGGACTATGAATTCTCTATCATCTACCACCTACGAATGGCGAATGTGGTAGCAGATGCACTAAGTGGAAAGGCCATAATAGCCTACATGCTGAAAAAAAACACCAAAAAGTCCAAGAATAGATGTGGTGATCATAGTGAAACAACCAGGTTGGATAGTAGAAGTAAAGGTATAGCCAGAGCTATATGATGAGACATGATGAGCTCAGGCCAATGATAGTTGGCTAATGAAGCAAAAAGAAGTAGTTGGGTATCTTGAAAAGCCCGAATTCAGTATAGACGGTCTAGGCACTTTTTTTATTCCACTAGAGAATATGTATGCTTGAAGAGATAAAGGGAAACTATTAGGAAAAGCACACAAAGCAAGATATGCAGTACATCTGAGAGGAATATAGATGTATTAGGACTTAAAAAGGCAGTTCTGGTGGAATGGGATAAAGAAAGATATAGCAAAATATGTATAAAAATGCTTTACCTATTAGTTAGTGAAAGTAGAACACCAGTGGCCATTAAGGTTGTTACAGCCACTTCCTATCCCTGACTGAAAATGGGAATAGATGACTATGGACTTTGTGATTGGTCTACCAACGACTAAAGGGGGGATGTGACATTATCTGGATGATAGTGGATCGTTTAATAAATTCTACATATTTTCTACCAGTTGGAACAAATTACAAGATTGAGAAACTAGCAGAACTATAAATTTGAGAGATTATTAGAATACACAAAATTTTGATCAATATTATATCCGATTGGGACCCGAAGTTCACTTCGAAACTTTGGCAAAATTAGCAGAAGCACATGGGAACAAAGTTACAATTTAGCTCTCTTGCCTATCTTTAGACTGATGGCCAGTCATACAGAGTCATTAAGATATTAAAAGATATGTTGCAAGCCTATGTCATGGATTTTGGAAGAAGTTAAACCCAACATCTTTCTATGATTGAATTTTCCTACAAGAATAGTTATCAGTCTACTACTTAAATGGCAATGTATGAAGCCTTGTACAGCAAGAAATGTTGATCACCAATCCGATGGGATTTAGAAGAATACAGAGGCAATATAGATAAGTCACCAAATACTATAAGACCTGAGCTAATTCAAGAAACTATTGAAAAAGTACAGGTGATTGAGCAGAGGATAAAAGCAGCTTAGGACTGACAAAAAAGTTACGTAGATAATCAGAGAAAGGATTTAGAGTTTGAAGTTGGTAACTAAGTGTTTCTTAAGGTATTCCCAAGGAAAGGGGTTAGAAGAATCGATAAAGGCGAAAAGCTTAGTCCAAGATATGTTGGGCCTTGTGAAATATGTGGGAGAATCAAACTAGCAACGTACTGTCTCGTGCTACCCCAAGATTTGATGGGAATACATGACATCTTCCACATGTCACAACTTCAAAAGTACCACCTTGACCAATCTCATATTACATCACCTGAGTACATGTAATTGAAAGGTGATTTGACGCATGAAAAACATTCGATACTCATTTTGGATCATCAATTCTAAGAACTTAGGAATCAAAAGATCCCCCAAGTGAAGATGCTATGGCGCAACCACAATATGGAAGAAGCTTTGTGGAGGGAGAAGATCTTATTTGCTAATAATATTCTGAACTTTTCTAGCATTCAGATAAGAATCTGGGGACCAAATACTTTTAAAATGGTGAGGTTTGTAACAGTACTAAAAATTATTTAATTGGTAGAAATTTTTCTCTACATTATTTTTATTTCATAAATTTTAATTGTTTATTTGTTTTTAAAAATTTTGGGGTCAATCTATAATTTAAGAAAACTTAATTAAATAGCATTTTAAAAGCTTTGTAGGTCAAAATAGAATTATTTTAGGTCAAATATTCCAATGTTAGGCACTCAAACATTTGTGGGGCTTGATTGAAGAATTAGCAAACTTTCAAGGGCTTAATTGCAGGATGGGGGAAAGTTTTGGGGGCCAGATTCTATTTTTTGAAAGTGCATAAATATACATAGTTTTCCACCCCTCAAATTTTCATTTCTTCACCAAGCACCGTTGTCAAACTTCTCTACCATCCACTTTATCAATTTCTCTAGCAAGACCCTGAAACCCAAAACTAACCTGACCAAATTCTTTCCCTCATCAACGTGAACACATAGATAGCACATGCACCATGTTTCGACCAGCGAGACCACCGAAATTTGAAGTGGAAACCTGGATCATGTTAGTGAGTGGTGGGTTCGCCATTCCGGTGACTTTTCACGGAGGATCAAGGTAGAGTTTTGATGGGTTTAGCTTGGAGAACACTTGGTGTCTTCAATTTTAAAGTTGGGCCATCGAAGGAGGAAAATTGGAGGTGGTGGCGCACGACGGAGAGAGAGACCTAATTAGGTTTTTCTGGTAAATTAACCCTCAATTTGATGGCTAAAGGAAACATTAAAGTGGGCATTGTGTTTCTTTTGGTGGTGTTGTTGACTATTTCCGGCGGTGGTGAATAGTGGCGGCAGGGCGGCAGAGCTGAGACAGTTTCTTTAGCTCATCGCAACGATCATGATGGTGTAGTTGGGTCTTGATTTTGGAGTTTGGATAAGAAGATTGGAACATATAAATGATGAAATTGAACTTGATATTTAATAGTGTTCTTGGACATGTAATTTCCAAATCTTTTACACAAGGTACAAATGAAGAATTGATATGGGATTTGGATATACATGTGACATGCATGGAGACTTTATCTGAGTTAGTGGACTCAGATTTGTATTATTATATGATAATTTTGGGTTAATTAAGTTATTAAGTGATGAAAACCTTAATTTTGGATTAAATACAAAATAAAATTGTGAGGCATGAAATTTGGGATTATTAGACTCTAATGCCCCACAATTTTATTTTGTGTTTAATTAATTTTTTACCTTAATCTAATTTTATTTATTACTTTAGTTAAAGGAATAGTAAAATATATAAATTAGCATTTCCTTAAAAATTTGAAGAACTTGCATTTACTTATCTCATAGTCAAATAACGATAACTATTATTTTTGAGATCATATAATATAAATTTATGTATATGTATGTAGATATGCTAATTAAGCGATTATAAAACTTAGTTATACTTGATTAGTCTTGTGATGTTTCTAGTAATCTTGAATTGCTGACATTGTATAGATTAATAATAATAATATTAAAAATTTATATTGGACTTGGACCCTAATCCTAGTAGGATTATAATTACAGTCATCCTTTAATTAAATCACTATTCTTTTTTCATTATATATAATATCTCAAACTAAAATCGTAATCATATCATTAATAAAATTGAAAATATCATTAATAATATCCCACTTTTGTTTCGTTACCATCTGCTCCCCAAAACTTCGCTAATGGCGTCAATATATTCCAACTCGTTTAATGAAAACTGATAAAAAAACCGCCAAAACTCCCATTCCAATCAGTTAACCTACAGTACTCCTCACTGTTTAAACTTCGCTGCAAAACTCCCAACTTTGCTTTCATATCTAATGTTCAGCCGTTTAATTCTGATGGCGTGAGAAAAGTTCTAGAAAATGGTCACCAGAAAGACCAGAGCCTTGATGGGTTTCATGATTATTGGTTATATACGAATCTTTGGTTAATGATATTCAGAGGTCTGAGGATTTAGTGAAGGAAGTGATATTAGATGGCAAAAGAGGCGAATTTGATGAAATCCCAATTGGATTGCTAGGAAAAAAACAAAAAAAAAAAAAAGAAATTTTGGGTGAT
>JACGDI010005461.1:1752322-1765549 GCA_014898725.1 Jacaranda copaia | reverse complement strand
ACAACAAAACATTATCTTCTTGCAATTCGAATGAGGCGTTATCTTCAGTTGGATGCGGGATAGTCATATGTGAAAATGGTTCCTTTTTTAATCAAATGTACTATATCTCGAAGTCAAATGCTGCTGCTGCTATCTATATCTCAATTATTCTCGAATGCCCTCCAGACCTTTGACTCTAGTGGCTTTGTATATTCCGGCGTTGTCATCAGTTCCAAGGATGCACCAATTGTGATAGGCTACGCCACAAAAGGTGTAAACCCATTTGCTAGCATCAAGTTCCAACAGATATTGTTGGGGACAAAGCCAGCGCCTGTCGTGGCATCATACACTTCAAGAGGCCCTGCGCCAAGTTATCCGGGCATCTTAAAACCAGACATCATGGCACCAAGATCATTGGTTTTAGCATCATGGATTCCATATACCAGGATTTGTCTCGGCCTATAGTGATAGAAATGTCACACTTGACACCACTCACACGTTTTGAATTCCTCTGTAAATCCCATCATAGGATTATGGCCGGCTTCTGAATATGGCAAAGATGTGATTGCGGGAGTTATTGACACTGGCATTTGGCCGAAATGTTTAAGCTTCAAAGATGATGGAATGACTGAAATTCCTGCAAGGTGGAAGGGAATATGCCAGGAGGGACACGAATTTAATTCTTCATTGTGTGACAAAAGCTCATTGGAGTCCGATATTTCGATAAGGGCGTTATTTCGGTGCCAATATCTTATCCAATTAATCACCAATCTTATTTATAATGACCGCATTTAATTAACAAATCAAAAGGGAAAAATTAAGTAGACCTCAAAAAATTAAACAAACACTCAATGAACTCCTTAGGCTGCTGGTAATCCAAATTTTGGTTATTTGTTCTAATTTTTCCGAATGTATTTTATAATAGACGTGTCTGTATGTATGTATGTGCGTAGGCCTTTGATTTGGATCACTACTTATTTGTGATTCAATTAGGTTATCAATGCAGTTTAGAGAGTGTTTCTTAAACCTATTTAAGAGATTGTTCATGCTTTGTTTCGGTTGGAGCTTTTTCCGGTTATTGAGAAAGCGGGGGGTGAAGTTCTCACAACCAGAATTGATTTTTATTTATAAGAGCTTGAACCAATTGAATTCATGGAAATATCTGGACCATAAAAACTTTTGTGGGAAAAAATATATTAGATGAGGCAAACACTGAAGAGACATTGTGCAGTTGGTAACACATATATTAGGTTATTTATTTTAATTTTCAGTACTTCACTGAATATTATAAACAATTACGTGTTTAGTGTGATATATCTGAATAATTTTAATATTGACTAATTTATTTTATAATAGTATTCATTTTATTTCACGTGATTAAATACTACTAAAAAAATGTCTTTTTGCGACGGAAAAAATTTACTGCAAACTCTTTGGTCACAAAAATTTGCAACGGATTTGCGATGGATTTTGTTTGCAACGGATTTTGCGACAGAATCTTCCGTTGCGAATCTGTGACAGAAATTTTCGGCGCAAATTTGCGACGCATTTGCAAAGGAAAAAAGCGGTCGCAAATTTTTGTTACACTTTGTGATGGAAATATTTGAGATGAGGCAACGGATTTTTTCCATCGCAAAACAACATTGTTTTAGTAATGAAAAAATAATTTCAATTATTTTTAATATTTAAAGAAAAAAATATGATTAAATAGCATAATATGAATCTTTCAATTAGAAAACTAAATTTGAAGATAATTGTACGTAAATGATTTCAAATTTGCTAACTCTAAATTTATAAATTTACAAAAAATTTTAAGTGATAAAATTTTAAAAAGCCATACAAAATTAGAAAATGAAAACAAAGCAGAGAATGATTTATTCAATATATTTTTTAAGTTAGATGATATATTTAGACATATATATATTGATATGATAATGAGCAAATTGCCTTTTTTTTTTAATTTTTTACTACAAAACTTTTTTGTATGATTGCTCAATGATATAGAAGTCATAGTTACAATTTTCAGGACATTTGATATTTTAGAAATATCAAGTATTTTTTAATCGAGTAAATATATAATCGCATACTTCATCTGTGAACACAATTTATAATGGATATTATTTGATCTCCAAATTAATATGTAGTTTGTTACATGCAATATTTTATAAGAAGAATATTTTGAATATTCAATATATGTAACTCCAATAAGTAAAGCAATCACATACAGGATCATATACATGTATTATGTAAATGAACATAATTAAAAAATAAGTAAATTTTGAATATTCAATTCAAATTACAGTATCAATTTCGCATAATTTCCTTTTATATAAGATGTATAAATAATTTATTATAATCACATACAGGATCATAACTTTGTTTATACTAAAGGTGAACAATTTTTAAATTATTTCAATATTCTATTGGCAAACAACTACTTGTATAGCACTAAACATATGCTAGTTTAAAGTATATCATTTTGCGAAGTTGTTCAAATTATTCCAAATATCGTATCAAATGAATGAAGGAAAAATTACACTTTCATATGGAATTTATTAATAAAAATACGATATTTTTTCAATTAAATAAGTGCGCACTTTTCCATACAATTTACTTAATTATACTTTGTGCATGTGTGTGTGTATATATATATATATATATCAATTAATTGAACATTTACTTATATTTAGACAATGCTAGATGATGTTGCTTGGAATCAGGTTCGAGGTCTCTTCTGGAAATTGTTGAATGGTTGGCCTTTGCTCTACAAACACATTTGCATAGAGAAAGCACTTAAGTTAAAAAATAAATGGTCTGAAAATTGGTATTTATACTAAATGAGCCCTTGATAAGCTTAAGCCACATTAGGCTTAATTAACCATCTTATATGGTGTTGATTAGGCATGTAAATGCCCTACCCACACCCATACCGTAAAATACCCAAAGAAAAATATCCTATATTCTACCGTACTCTAAAATACCGAAAAGGATGAGATCCTAATCCTGCCCTAGCCTATCTAACCCAAGACTCATTGGGTCTAGCATATTGAATTTATGTTTTTGATGTATATACTAATTTTCTCAATATATACTAAAAATTTTATTTGGCACATGATAACAAAAAATAAATTTTTTCTCTATATATAATTACTAAATTTAAATTAGTTAATCTTTATTTTCAATTTTTTATTTATTAATAAAATTTTTATTAACAAAGTTTATTCATTAGCAAAATTAATTTTATTAACTGTTTTTATAAAAAATATTTATTCCACTATTAATTTTATTACTGAAAAATATTCAATTGTTACTATTGCTATTCCAATTAAAAAAAATTGTTATCCCAATGTAATAACTTTATTAATTTTATTAATTTAATTTAATTTTTAATGAAGAAAATTATTTAGTTGTTACTGTTTATTCACATATTTGTAATTTTTATATATAAAAAGTTTATCATTAATATAAAATTAATTTCGGTATAAACAATTTTTTGGTTCATAACTTAAATTTAACTATAAAGTAATGGATAATTTATAGATATGGATATATGGGTAATTTATAGGTATAGATCCTACCCATACCCATTACATTATCTAAGCTTTTTATTTATATACTTCTCAAGTATTAATTAGATATATCAATACGTGTATCTATACAAACGTATATTTGTTGTTCCATTATAAGTCATTCAAGAATATAGGTCAACTTGCTTAAATGTGAGAAGATCATATGGAATAAAACTAATATATGGTTAGTTAAAAAGGCATACACTTAACAAAAGTTGTGCAACTAGTAACACATATATTAGGTTATTTATTTTGATCAAGTACTTCATCGAATATTTTGTATATGTGCATTTGATTTTAACATGTATCGATTTCCGAGTGTCCTCAACTTTCCAAATGTTTGTCATTCAATTATATTAACAATCCATTTCTAGTGATATTGTAATTAAAAATACAAGAAAGGGAAAATAGACAACAAAATGGCACGCAGCCAGGTCCGTAATATCTAGTAACCCATATTTTGTGATTCATGATGTGTGTACAGTGTATATAATACTTCATGGTATTATTTCTGACACCAAAAACATATGAAGAAGTAGGAAGAACTACAAGACATGATTCAAAATATGTAACAACAGTCACCATTTTAGAAATCTATCCAAGAGTTTAGTACTATAACAAGAAGATTTCTCCTGTTAGAGATGAGCCAAAGGCTCAAAATATGAATTGTATTCTTCAAAATATTCTGCAAAAATGACTACAAGAGAGAACCTAACGATTACAAGAAGGACCCTTATAAGGTTTGAAACAACCCTCTAAGCATATGATGACCTTCAAAGTACGACACACTTATTATGACCCAAAAAATGTAAAAACTAATACGTTCAGCTTAAAAATATTAAAAATAAAAATAAAAGACTCATTAACTAAATAATCAAGTAAAAAGAACCACTAAAATTGATCTAAAACCAAGTATCCCTTGATATTGTTGAAAGCAACCGCAATACAACATTAATTTGGTAGTTCTCCATAATTCAGCACATCTCTTTGTCGAAAAATTTTTGGAATCATTTGTTGTGTTTGAAGCTAGACATTCGTAGCTTTCCAACGATATGTGATTCATCGTCTAGTTTATTCCCAATAAAAGAAATTTATTTCGAGAAGTTACCTAAAATCTGCCGCAGCATCAAGATATTTTTGCACCAATAACCACTCTTCTCACTAAGAGTACTTGTATATTCATTTCGTAGTTCATCTCAAACTATTTCGGTACCAATTTCATATCCAATTAATTACCAATTTTATTTATAATGATCATATTTAAATGACAGATCAAAAGCGAAAAATTAAGCAGACCTCAAAAAATTAAGCAAACACTCATTGAACTCCTTAGGCTGCTGGCAATCCAAACGTTGGTTATTTGTTCTAATTTTCTTGAATGTATTTTATAATATACAAGTGTCTATGCGTATGTATGTGCGTAATGTTGTTGCCAGGGTATACCAACATGCAGTAGTGCAATGCTATAAATAAATATTGCAAATCAAATTATCAAGAATTGGAACAGATAATCATAATGATGGCTAAATGTGCGTTTTTCTCAATTTGAAATCCAAATATATCATGCGCAATCAAGATATACATACTACATATTCAAGGCATAATAGAATTCATACATATATTTAACCAGGTACTAGTATAGGAAAAGCTAAAAATTACATATCAACTGAGCCATTAAAATAGTAAAACATGCTATCAGTATAGTTTAAATTAGATACAAAATTTAAATGAAAAATTAGCTTAAGGTTCCAATATCATAACAGAATCAATCAGACAATCAAATCACATAATTCTATTTGCCTTGAAGAAACAAGCGCCCCCCGACTCATCAATGCAACAACGTTGCTCCTCCTAGAATGAGATGGTCTAGTATGATCAAGTGTACTCTATCTCGTTCATCTCAAATAGTACTTAGTTGCTAAAATTAGAATCAGATAGCCCAATATTTGAATTTTGAGAAAGGGATATATATATAGTTGAATATGAGAGTATTAGAATATAGGACTGGATGATTTTATCAGAGGGTAGAGTATCAGAATATTAGGATAAAAAGGAGGGAAGGAATTTGAGAGAGGAATAACGTGAGCAGAATGCTTTGTGTATGTAGTGTTTTTTCAAGTTCGCAAGAGGCAGACTATTTATATAGGGAATTAGGGTTGACTATGTTAGAGTCTGCCAATTAATGGCCTCTAACACGTCACCCATCCAATAGCATTTTGCCATGTTGCCTTTACATGTCACGCATCCAGCAGCACTATGCCACGTCATGTAACCACATATGCCATCAAGCTATGGTTAAGTAATTTGAAATTTAGTATTTTGAAATTTTGAAATTCCATGGTTAAGTATTTTGAAAATTTGAAATCCCAAATAAATTTTATCTAAAAAGATTAAACTGAGGCTGGGACATTCATCTTAATGCCCACTACCCTAACCCAGGCCGAGCGGTGGCGGCGACACGTACGTGTATTCCACTTATACGAACCCCTTAAAGAATACTTCATCAAGCATTCATACATAAGTTCAATATAAACTAGTTCACACTAATTTATAAAATCAGTGTGGGAAAAGTGAAGGGTTAAAATAATCTTTCAACTCCTCCACTTGGTTTTAAAATTCAAAAGCAAGTCTCCTTTTTGTCAAAGTATCAATGTGGGGCAATTCAACACTTAACCATTTATTCTTTCTCCATTTTAACCCTTTAATTATCTTTGGATTCCAACCATAATTGGCATCCATTCAAATAATAATTAAACATGTAATAATGCTTAATTATGCCAATTACAATAATCCCCCACAAATCTATAGATAATGGCATTTAGATTCAACATAGTTCGTTTTCAAAAATGGTACCTTCCAATGTGACCCACTCTCTAAGTAATCCAACTTTTGCTACCATTGGGACAAATGGATCTAAGCTTTGAATTTGCACCCTTGATTGTGATTGTGTCCATTAGCAACAATGAGCTAAAAGTTATGTACTGATCTTTAGGGTTGACACATTAAGGACATGTATCCTGATCCTATATCATGAATGTCAAGGAACAACCCAATTCCTTTAGTTCTAGCCAAAGGACTACATTAACTTAGTTGGGCATCTCTAGGGATGCACTGCTCGCATCTCATCCAAATGACTTGACCCTATTCAGAGTTAAACTCTTACTATACCACCAGTAGTCAGCACCTTCCAGGTTATTAGGGGAGTGACACTAGATACAAAGTATCAAACTAATATTAGGTGCAACTTGATATACTCGGCAGCTTGTTTATATCACATTGAACCTACCTTGTGGGATCTCCACTTGGTAGGTTGGGTTGCCATTACAGGTATATCACTGATGAGATTCCAATCCCATTCCTAACATGAATTTATAAATTGAGAACAAATCAAGTCTTTTAGTTAAAGGGTCAGCAGTGTTGTCTTTGGATCCAACAAAATCAATTGTTATAACCCTATCAGACACTAACTCCTTTATAGACTTTGGTCTAACTTGGATGTGTCTCTTAATCTTTTGATTGAATTTTGAACTTTTGATCTTTGTAATTGTGGTTTGGTTATCACGATGTATAGCAATTATTCGAAGAGGTTTGGTAACCATAGGCAATTGTTCCATTAGCCCATATAGTCATTTTGCCTCTATCATAGTAGTGTCCAAAGCACACAACTTAGCCTCAAAAGCGGACCGAGTTACTAAAATCTGTTTAGTAAACTTCCAGGAGACAGTGCCCCCACTAAAGGTAATTTTTCGTACTTTATTGAATATTATATACTAGTATGTGTCCAATGCGATATATCTAAATAATTTTAATACTAACTAATTTATTTTATAATAGTATCCATTTTATTTCAAGTGCTTAAAAATTTATTTCAATTATTTATGATATTTAAAGAAAAAAATTTATGATTAAATAACCTAATATGAACATTTCAATTGGAATGCTAAATTTGGAGATAATTGCACTTGAATGATATCAAATTTGCTAACTCTAAATTTATAAATTTTAAAAAAAATTAAATGACAAATTTTAAAAAGTGACAAAAATTAGAAAATGAAAATGGAGCAGAGAACAATTTATTCAATTTATTTTTTAAGTTAGATGATATATTTAGACATTTATACACTTTGATATGATAATGCACAAATCAGTTTTTTTTTTTAATTGTATATTACAAAACTTTTTGTATGATTTCTCAATGATATAGAATCATAGTTACAAATTTTTGGACATTTGATATTTTAGAAATATCAAGTATTTTTAATAGAGTAAATATATAATCTCGTACTTCATCTATGAACACAATTTATTTTATGATATTATTTGATCTCCAGATTAATATGTAGTTTGTAACATGTAATATTTTGTAACTAGAACATTCTGAATATTCAATATTTATAACTCCAATAAGTAAAGTAATCATATACATGTACTATGTAAATGATCACAATTAAAAGTACGTAAATTTGGAATATTCAAGTCAAAATATAATATTAATTTTGCATAATTTTCTTTTATATAAAATGTATAAATAGTTTATTATAATACTTAGTTTATACTAAAGTGGAACAATTTTTAAATTATTTCAAAATCCTATTGACAAACAACTACTTGCATAGCACTGTACATATGCTTGTTTAAAATTTATCATTTTGCCAAGTTGTTCAAATTAATCCAAATATCCTACCAAATGATGGAAGGAAAAATTATACTTTAATATGAAATTTGTTAATAAAAAATACAATTTTTTTTCAATTACATAAGTGTGCACTTTTTTGTACAACTTACTTAATAATACTTTGTGTGTGTGTATATATCTCAATTAACTGAACGTTTACTTCTATTTCTAGGTGATGTTGCTTCGAATTAGGTTCGAGGACTTTTCTGAATTTGTTGAATGGTGGCTCTTCGCTCTAAGAACACATCCGCACGGAGAGAGCACTTGAGTTAAAATAAAAAATGGTCAGACATTTTTGATTGTGACAATTGGTATTTAAACTAAATGAGCCTTTGATACGCTTAAACCATATTCGGCTTAATTAACCAACTTATATGGTGTTGGTGATCCATTCTGACTTATTATGTTGGTCCTTTTATTAAACTTTTGATTGTATACTCTTGAGGTATTAATTAGATATATCAATATGCATGTCTATTCGTATGTATATTTGTTGTCCCATGACAAGTCATTCAAGAACACAGGTCAACTTGTTTAAATGTGACAAGATCTTGTGAAGTCAAACAAAAATATGGTTAGTAGAAAAAGGCAAACACTTAACAAAAGTCGTGCAACAAGTAACACATATATTAGGTTATTTGTTTTGATCTAGTACTTCATTGAATACTATATATTTGTGCATTTGATTTCAACGTGTATCGATTTCCAAGTGTTCTCAACTTTCCAATTGTCTGTCTTTCAATTATATTAACAATCCATTTCTAGTGACATTTTAATTCAAAAATTATAAAAAAAAAAGGGAAAATGGACCTCAAAATGGTACAGTCAGGTCCGTAATAGCTAGTAACCCATATTTTGTAATTCATGATGTGTGTACAGTGTATATAAGGCTTCATGGTATTATTTCTGACACCAAAAACATATGAAGAAGTAGAAAGAACTGCAGGACATGATTCAAAATGTGTAACAACAGTCACCACTTTAGAAATCTACCTAAGAGTTTAATACTATAACAAGAAGATTTCCCTTCTTAGAGAAGAGTCAAAGGCTCAAAATATGAATTGTATTCTTCAAAATATTCTGCTGAAACCATTACAAGAGGGAGCCTTATAAGGTTTGAAACAACCCTCTCAGCATAGGATAACTTTCAAAGTAAGACACACTTATCATGAACTAAAAAATATAAAAACTAATAAGTTAGCTAAAAAATATTAGGGATAAAAACAAAAGACTCATTAACTAAGAAATCAAGTAAAAAGAACCCTCAAAATTGATCAAAAACGTAGCGTCCCTTGATGTTTCTGAAAGCAACCGCAACACAACACTAATTTGGCAGTTCTCCACAATTCAGCACAACTCGTTGTTGAAAATTTTTTGTAATCGTTTGTTGTGTTTGAAGCTAGGCATTTATAGCTTTCCAAGGATTTGCGATTCATCATCTAGAATATTCCGAATAAAAACAACTTATTCCGAGAATTTACTGAAAATCTGCCGCAGCGTCTTGAAAATTGACACAACATCCTTAGGCTTGGTCTTTTTGCGCCGATGGCCACTCTTCTCACTATGAAAACTTGGGTATTCATTTTATAGTTCATCTCAAACAATTTCAGTGCCAATTTCTGATCCAGTTAATTACCAATTTTATTTAAAATGATCATTTTTTATTAACAAATCAAAAGGGAAAAATTTAGCAGA
This sequence comes from Jacaranda copaia, assembly GCA_014898725.1. Classification (NCBI taxonomy): domain Eukaryota; kingdom Viridiplantae; phylum Streptophyta; class Magnoliopsida; order Lamiales; family Bignoniaceae; genus Jacaranda; species Jacaranda copaia. The sequence goes on along the minus strand of JACGDI010005461.1, from coordinate 1,755,631 downwards.
CCTCAAAAAATTTAGCAACACTCAATGAACTCCTCAAGACTACTGGTAATCCAAATGTTGGTTATTTGTTCTAATTTTCTCAAATGTATTTTATAATATATATGTGTCTGTGCGTAGGTCTTCGATTTTGACTGCTAACAACTTTTAATTATCCTCAACTTTTAAATTATTTGTGATCCAATTAGATTATCAATGCAGTTTAGAGAGTGTTTCTTAAACCTCTTTAAAAAATTATTTACGCTTTGATTCGGTGGGAGCTTTTTCCAATTATTGAGAAAGCGGGGGGAGAAGTTCTCACAACGAGAATTGCGTATCTATAAGGGCTTAGAACCAATTGAATTGATGGAAATATCTAGACGATAAAAACTCTTGTGGGAAAATATATACTAGAAGAGGAAAACACTTTAAGAAACGTCGTGTAGTTGGAAACACATATGTTAGGTTATTTATTTTAAGTTTTAGTACTTCATTGTGCGATATATCTAAATAATTTTAAGGGCCATGTTTATATTTAATTTTTGTCTTCATGATATTTTCATACAAAAAGTTAAAAAGAAACAAAAAAGAAAATCAAGACTTCACTATGCATGAAAAAAAATTTGTTTATGCTTGCATGATAATCATGATGACATATCCTTTCTTTTATGTTTCCATATATTTAATCCCTCGTTTCTTTCACATATAGAAAACCAACCACTAATTAAGAATGGGCCACATTATTATATTTTAAAATATAACCAATATTGTCATGACGGGATGGCAATATGTGTTTCCTAGTTACCTTTTACAATCCGATATATGAAATTAAACCAGCAAATATCAGACACCATTGATGCTGTGCCAGAAAAAGAAAATGAAGACTGAAAAAGAGGAGTTAGTTTTCATACTTTGCTTTTTAGTGCTTGCCGCTGAATTGATTAAACTACAATATCCTATCAAATGATTGAAGGAAAAATTATACTTTCATTAAGTGTGCACTTTTCTGTACAACTTATTAATAAAAAATACAACATTGCTTCAACAACTTAAGTGTGCAGTTTTCTGTACTACTTACTCAATTACTTTGTGTGTGTGTATATACATATCTCAATTAACTGAACGTTTACTTATATTTAGAAAATGCTAGATGATGTTGCTTGGAATTAGGTTTGAGGTATTTTCTGGAATTTGTCAGATTGGCCATTTTTCGGTTGGAATAGCCGGAACGAAACTGGATTGGGCAATAGCATTATGTCGCATCGGTATAGAATGGGATTGTGTTAGGAATGGGCAAAATCAGTCGATTTATCACCAAAACACCGATCCACACTGATAAATCAATTCTTCGCGGTGATGCAGAACAAAAAGGTGAAAATGGTGACATACACAGAGGTTCTGGGGTAAGTGATAATCTATTATGGGGCATTCCAATATTTCTTAGGCGAATATTGGCGGCAGAGCTTGTAAGCTCTGTTCTTTGTATGCGACATCTTTTGGCTGCTTAGATGGAGGTTGAATGTCAGATTGTCCAAAATTGACTAGAAATTAATAGTTGTTCGTTTTGCATTGAAGGTATGTAGTATGCAGTTGAAGAGATTGATGACCAACAAAGAGAAAATTGTCATCAGATTTCTATTTTGGGGAATTGGCCATGTTGCTAGAGCTTAAGGGATGTAGGCCTTTTTCATTCTAGGTAAGAAAAAGGGGTTAAAATGACCCTCAATCGGACTAGAAAATAGCAAAATCTTGGATGGTGAAAATAGTGGATTGGTGACAGTAGAAGAAAAGTTTTGGTTTGTTGTTGTAATAGATATGAATGGGAGGGTTATAGACATGGCCACCCACCTGTTTAATTTCTGATATAATTGTATTCACGTTGGAGGACGAATGTCGCTCTAAAATTACATATTCCAAGAATTATTTTTCATGGGATGGGTTTTTTTTCCCTATTTTGCTTGCGGGAGATTTGGATTTCATAAGAATTTTGAAGATATAGCTTCAAATATGGAGTACTTTGTGTTGCTTGGCCTGCTAAATAGAATTAACATAACCAAAGCTTAGCTTGGAGGCACTATTGATCCACTCCTTGATTGGGCCAAGTTTTTTCTACCAACCAATTGTAGGAAAAACTTTATGTGGCTACGGAATCTTTCTGTAGAAAATATCTCTTCCTATTTCAATTATGGTAGGAATCTTTGGCATGTGATTTCTTGAAAAAATTGTAGTACTCTTTCAGATTCAATTGCGGTAGGAAGGCAAACGGCATGTGAAAGTTCTAAAAAATCAAATGGCATGTGAAATGTAAAATTCTGAAAAATTTGAACGCTATAAACAAAACAAAAGAATCTTCATCATTCACAATCTAAATTATTTCTAAAAAGGCAATAATTTTACCTTTATTCTAAAAAAATTATTTTTAATTATTGGAAAGAGTGTGCGACGCCTATAAATTCAACTCTTGGCATATAAAACTACAGTTATGAATATAATTCATTCCACCACCATTCTTTTACAAACTCATAGCATAAAGTCTTCCTTCACAATAAATAAACATTGTATTTATAATTATATAAAAATATTAATTGTCTAAGGCTTTTTATCTTTGTGTCCTGAATGGTGATAGATACGCATATTTAATTATATTTTTTATTTAAATTTAAAATATTAGGCAAAATTGTAATTTTCATCTTGCAACTTTACCCTAGATGGTTTTTGGTCCTATAAATTGCATAATATCAATTCTAGTCCAATAAGTATTAAAAAATTATCACTTTTAGTCCATTTTTGGCCATAGCTGATGAAAGTCGCCATAAACGCTAACATGGCTTGCCTGGCGTGCGAACATTTCTTATTTTTGCCTCGTTGGCAGCTGACATAGCTTAATCAATTAAAAAAAAAATGCCAACTAGATATTTATGATATATATCATACATCATACCTCATACATCATATATGTGATATATATTTATATATACACATATATCTAATTATATGTTCATCTAAATATATGTATTTATATATACATACATATAACATATACATTATATATATGCAACCCCACCTCCCCACCTGGTGGATTGGCTATGGCAGTTGGCCAAGCTTCTAGTCAGCCAACACCTCGCCTGACTAGATTTGGCTAGACGAGGCCATAGCTTAAGTTGGTTAGCACCTTGCTTGGCCAAATCTGGCTAGGTGAGTTCATGGTCAGTCATGGCTACTGCCTAGCTAGACCTAGCTAGGCGGCGGCCACGATGGCTAGTCGAGCTTCGACCTAGAAGAAGCTTACCATAGCCAATTGGTGGCCGCTTGCATGGGCTGGCCATGGCCCAG
>JACGDI010005461.1:1715006-1726193 GCA_014898725.1 Jacaranda copaia | reverse complement strand
ATTTAGTCCCTCAAAAACTTAAGTTATGCCATCATGCCCTAAGCATTTAGGAAAATTTTGATTAACTCCAAACTATTCAAAAATTTACACAATCAAGTCTATAAAAATTAAAATTTAACCCACAAAACTTTTTAAAATAATTAATATTAGAAAATTTGTAAAATTTTCAAATAATGACAAAATCATATATTGTTAATAAAATCAATAAAATTCTATGGGTTTTACAGACCTCCTCTTCTAAAGAAATCTAGTCCCCAGATTCTCACCTAAAGATTGAAATAACTCAGGATATTAGTGGTACATGAGATCCTTCTGCTCCCAAGTTGCTTCTTCAACATTATGATTGTGCCACAGCACCTTCACTTAAGGAATCTTTCGATTTCTAAGTTCTCGAAACTTTCTATCGATGATACGAACTAGTTGCTTCTTATATGTCAGATCGCCTTTTAGTTCCACGTGTTCATAAGATATGATATGAGATGGATTCGGGTAGTACTTTTGCTGTTGCAACATATGAAAGACGTCATGTATTCCAGCTAGACTCTAGGGCAACACAAGGAGATTAACTATTGGTTCAATTATTTCGCATATTTCATATGGCCCAACATATCTTGGACTCTATTTTCCACCTTTGCCTATTCGTCTAACCACTTTTTGTGGCGATTCCTTGAGAAACACTTAATCACCAACCTTAAATTTTAGGTCCTTTCTTCATCTATCAACATAATGTTTCTGTGGTCCTGAGTAGCCTTTATCAGCTGTTTTATAATATATACCTTTTCTATAGTCTCTTAGATTAGTTCAAGCCTCATAATTCCTAGAGATTCTTTAGTAGTACCTTTACATTCCGCTAAATCCCAATATGGTAGGGACTGACACTTCCGACTATACAGTGCTTCATATGGTGCCATTTAAATAACAGATTGATAGTTATTATTGTAGGTAAATTCAATCAAGGGTAGATATCAAGTCCAACTTCCACCAAAGTCTAGAACACAAGTCCGCAACATATTCTCCAAAATTCGAATAACTCTTTTTGATTGTCCATCAATTTGAGGATGAGCTATCAAGCTAAATTGCAATCTTGTTCCCAGATGTCTTTGTAAATCCTTACAAATTCTCAACGTGAATTTTAGGTCCCGATCAAAAATAATACTAACTAGAATTTTGTACAACCTAATAATCTCCTTAATGTATAATTCTACCAATTTCTCAACCTTATAGTCAATTCTAATTGGTGGAAAATGTGAGGACTTTGTTAATCGATCTACTATTAGCTAAAAACTATCACAATTTCCTCTGGCCTTCGATAGACCAGTCACAAAGTCTACAGTCATTTGTTCCAATTTCCAGTATGGGACAAGAAGTGGTTGCAACAAACCTAACAGTCATTGGTGTTTTGCTTTCACCAACTAGCAAGTTAAGCATTTTTTCACAAAGTCTGCTACATCTTTCTTCATCATGTTCCACCAAAACTATTTCTTTAAGTCTTGATACATATTCGTTCCTTCGGGATGTATGGTGCACCTTGCTCGATATGCTTCTTCTAATAGCATTTCTTTCAATTTTTTTGGTATGCAAATTCTTTTTCGATAGAGTAGAGTACCTTAGCTATTTGTGCTAAACTCAGAATCTCTAGAGCTTCTAATCGTTTCTTTCTATTTCAACATCCATTTCTCTCTGGCTTGAGCTTACCAAATTTCTTCATATAGTTCAAGTTGAACTCTTGCCTCTACAATCCAGACTTCTTATTTCAGTCTAATCATAGCAATTGCTTTCAACATTTTTGATGTCTTTGTGCTTTGTAGGTGAGCCATTCCCGCTTTTTGGCTTAGAGCATTTGCTACTACATTCACTTTTTTAGGGTGATAATCGATGGAAAAGTCATAATCTTCTAGGAATTCCATCGATCTTTGATATCTCATGTTCAAATCCCTTTGCAAATATAGATACTTGAGGCTTTTGTGATCTGTGTACACTTCAAATGTAGCCCCATAAAGATAGTACCTCCAGTTAGATAATGTAAAAATAATTGCCGCCAACTCCAGATCATGTGTAGGGCAGATTTCCTTATAAGGTTTTAGTTTCCTAGATGCGTAGATAATAACACACCCTTTTTGCATCGGCACGTATCCCATTCCCTTATATGAGGCATCTGTATATGCCACAAAATCTCTCAATCCATTTAGAAGGGGTAAAACTAGAGCTGGAGTCAGATGGTTCTTCAGTTCTTGAAAGCTCTTTTCACATTTCTTGTTCCAAACAAATAGCTCATATTTCTGGGTTAACTTGGTTAACGGGCTGGCTATCTTGGAAAAGTTTTGAACAAATTTTCAATAGTAACCGGCCAATTCTAAAAGCTTTAAATCTCTATAACATTCCCAGGTCTCTTCTAATTGATAATCAATTTTACCTTGGATAGGTCAACTTCGATCCCGTTTTGAGTGATCACATGCCCAGGAAAGTTACTTTCTCTATCCAGAACTTGCTCTTACTAAACTTGGCATACATCTGATGTTCTCTTAACGTTTTGAGAACAATGTGTAAGTGCTTCCTGTGCTCGTCTTTGTACTTAGAGAATACCAAGATATCATTAATGAAGATAACTACAAATTAATCTAAATAGGGTCGGAATATTCGGTGCATCAAATCCATGAATACCGCCGAGGCATTAATTACGCTAAACGGCATCACCATGAATTTGTAGTGGCCATATTGAGAATTGAAAGTAGTCTTTGGGATATCCATTTCTCTAATCTTCAGCTGGTAATACCCCCACCTCAAATCCAGCTTTGAGAAAATTCTTCATCCCAACAAGAGGTCAAATAGCTCTTCCACATAGGGTAGTGGATATTTGTTCTTGATGGTAACCTTGTTCAATTCTCAGTAATTAATGCACATTCTTAAGGACCCATCTTTTTTCTTGACAAATAGCATTGGAGCTCCCTAAGGAGACGTGTTTTTTCTTTAACAACTCCTGTAGCTAACTCTTCAATTCGTTAAGTTTAGTAGGTGCCATTTAATATAAAGTCAAGGAAAATAGTGCAGCCATTGGGAAAGTGTTAATAACAAACTCTATCTCTCTGTCAGGGGGTAGTGAGTTTAACTCTTCAGAAAATACCTCAGGGTATTCCATTACCACTTCTACTTCCTTAATCTTGACTGTGTCCCGAAATTTGTTGATGAGGTATGCTAGGAATCCTTGCCCACTCTTATTTAAAATTTGTCTAGCTTCTATAGCTAATATGATTGGTATCGGAAGAGTTTTATATATGGAAGAATGTGAAGATATCAACATCTCTCTCTTGAGTGTAATGCACTTAGTGGAACAATTTAGTTGTGCATAGTAGTTGTATAGCTAATCCATTCCAAGAATTACATCATACCCTTAGATGGGCATCTGTTTAAATTGGCTGGACACACTCGGCCTTCAATCATAATTGAACAATCCTGATACATGACATTAATGACTAACCCTACTCTCAAAGGTGTTCCTACTTCTACTTGATATGCCATGATTTTAGGTTTCATATTTAGTTTTTTGGAGAATTCAACATATATAAAAAAAAATAGGAAGTACCGGGATCATATAATACTTTACCAAGAGTTTTGGAGATAGTAATCATACCTTTTACTACCTCATTAGGGTTCAATGTGTCTTTTTCAGTTATGGCATAAGCATAGGCCTGGATCTTCTGTTTTTCTTTTCCTATCAAAACTGGGCCTTTTTTCCCTGGGTAATCCTTCAAAAAATGTTGGATACTATTGCAACATAGGCGTTTACCTTGTTTCCACCAACAATTTGCTTCCTCATGATCAGCTGACCTACAAAATCTACATCGTATCTATACCTTATCTTGAGCTCAATACACTATCACATTTGCCCAAGTAATTCTCTAGGCTATACACTCAGCTTGTCACCTCCACTATTTCTTACTAGTGCCACTCGATCTATCGGGAAATGGTCTCCTCTTTTTACCTTTATCTTTGATTTTCTTGTTTTACTGCAGCTCTTATTCCAATTATAGTGCTTTACTGACTACCATGTTGAAATTTGAAAAATTGAAGATGGCTAAACCCCATCTCAACTCTAGCTGTAATCCTTAAGTAAATCGTTGAATTTGTAGACCTTTATCATTCTGGACATAGGGCGCATATTGTATAAGTCTGCAGAAGGTTGCCTTACATTAACTAACAGTCTGGTTTCCTTAAATCAAGTTCATGAACTCATGTTCTGTAGACTACTTGACCACTGAGGGTATATTTTATCCATGAATTCTTTGGTGAAATTATCCCATGTCCTCTAGGTTCTTAAGGATGCCCAATGATGATCCAACATTTTCTACTAACTTCTAGCAGATCTTACCAAGACGAATGTGGCAAACCACACCTTCTGTTCATCGGGGTAGCATAAAGTATTGAATATGACCTCAAGGTCTTCAACCTATTCTTTAGCCTTTCGATCATCTAGTTCTCCATAGAAATTAAGAGGCTAAAAATGAAGAAATATTTTTAGAGCTCGATCTTCAGCCACCGATTGAGTTGGTGACCTGACTTCTGGCTTTCTCTAATATGCAGATCCCATTGGCTGCCCAATTGAAGGAGTTTGTTATACCTCCTTTCTCTACTCAGCCTGAGAATAAGTCAAAACCCCTTTTCTAGGAGCACGATGATCTTGAAACCGCTGCCTAGGAGGTCTTTCTCACCAACCAAATTGCGGTTGCATAGGTCCAGGGACATTGCCACGGGATGCCATCAGAGTCTCAAGATATTGAAAATATATCTCAACTTATAATTGAAAGTTGTAATCAACATCTCAATTTTCAACATCCCTTTAATAATTTAAGTTTAGAAAAGAAAACAATATAAGTTAAGTAAACTTCAAAACTCATAACAAGAAAGAAAGATTAAAAATAATTTTTCCAAAAGTTATACATTATCATAATATAAGTTAGCAATAGCAAGATTACATAAGTGTGTATACAAATCAGAAGTAGAAAAATTGGCTATGCTAACGATACACCCAATCGTAAACAAAATGATAGGGTGTATAAAGAAAAAGAGAAAAAAAGAAGATATTAGTCACAGTCACAAAGTTATCAGTTGGGGCTACAAGATTCGATAGTTAGAGGCCATCAACTACTATCCTACTAACATACTGTAATGCTACAACACCAAAACCCGTATCTAATCTTTCTTATTAGTAATATCAGATATCTCATTTGCCTCATCGAACATTTTATCTGCCTCATCAAACATCCACTAGTCACCTTCATCATCCATCTTAAGTAGTGCCATGAATAATATCTGCATTAGGGGCTTTTTCAGGTTCTTTCTCTAACTCTTCATCTAATTTTTCCTCTAGTTCAGCCTCTAGTTCCACCTTGGGTATCGGTGCTCGCTCCTATTGCTGACAACCTTATTTTTTATTAGGAATGGGGACCCAACAAATGCTTGATGGTTCGGCCTCTATGTTTATCCCCAGGCAAATACTGATGGTCTGATCGATAACCCTATAATAGTAATCTATTGCTCTACCCATCTCATCTACCACTGGATAAGGAACCTGTACCAATTTCTTATAATCAAATTATAGAGTTTGAAATGACGCTTCCATGTTAGCCCACAAAGATCGAAGCTCTTGAATCTTCACTTCAACTATACTAACTCGAAGGTGCTCCTACTCGAGGTCATCCATAACCCAGTCATGTAGGTAGTCCTAGGCACCTAGCATTCCTTTGAAAGTGAGCACCTCTTCCCGAGCCTACTAAAGATGTTCATGTTGCTCGTAGCATTTTTCTTCTAGGGTCCTATAGATCTTTCTAAGGTTCTTTTTTCCTTCTTTCAACTCTTTGATCTTGTCTTCCAGAATTTCATTATTTTGGTATTTTGCAGGCGCCTTTCCTTTGTCATAGTGGCTGGCCATCCTGCAACAAATCCAAGAATTTTGTTACAATAAAATCAAGGAATATAATCTAAACTCAAGCTTTAGGATCTTACTATACTCTATCGGTCCTACTATAATGTAATAGTCCTGTTAACACCTTAAGTGCACATTTGAAATAACCCAAATAGAGGTAACTATGAGTTCTATCACACCTTCACACCTAGGTCATCTAAACCTAGGCTCTAATACTACCTCTATAGCACCTCACCTTGGGATAACACCTAAGTTGAGGCACTAATCTAATTCAAACTTAATTCTTAGAATTATGATTCAACAGAAAACCCATAAAACTCAAACGTCTCAAAGTTAAATACCAATTCAACTCAATAAGACTAAATAAAGTCGCAAAATAGATGTATAATAAGACATTCAGGGAACTTAGTTAGGTTAAAACCTTTGACAGACCATGCCATCCATGCCATCTAACATTACAACCTTCAAAATAAGATTTACATATTATAACATCTCTAAAGTAAACGAAATAGTCACAAGTTCCATACTTAACTATGGCATTAGTTCTATTAAAAAACAACCACGCACTTCGTTCCAAACCTGGCATCCATTGAGCCTATTGCTATCTGAGAGATTATGAAATACAGGGGGATAAGTCCAAAGACTTGGTGAGGGATAAGTAAAAGTAATAGTAGGGTTTATCGAGGAGGAACTCAACTCAATAAAATATAATTTAAACATGTTGAATATAATAAATCCAAAAAATAGGCAATATAGAAAAGCAAACCGGAAACTCTCCTGCCTTATTGCTCTAAGAACATATTACAAGCAGACAAAGATTATTTAGGCAATTCAAATGTAAAGCATATGCATTCCAAGAAAAAGCTATAAGACATGCATTGCAGATTCACCTTATACCAAACAAATAGATATTTCACCAAAGCATAACAGCTTAGTATATGATAGATGCCTATACGAAACTATATAGCACACCGTTGATACCTAAGGGAAAATCACTAATTTATCGTTCATTCCTAGGGGGAAATCCCTAGCATATAATTGGCACCTAAAGGGAAATCCCTAGCGTACCATTGACACCCAAAGAAAAATCCCTAGCATGCTCTCGTATAACCAAATAGATAGCCCAGTATGGCCCTTGGCCTATATAATTACCATACATATAATAGAAATAACAACTTATATAGACGCCTAAGGGGAAATCCGTAGCACACCATCGATTTTAGATCAACATTACAAAATAGAACAGAATAGAAATACTGCCAAGGTAACATAAAGCAGTAACAGAACAAAGATATGCTAGCATGGCTGATAAATACAAAACTAATAGTAGATATGCCGACAAAGCACATATATAGTGTAGACAGTGCAGATACGAGACAGATAGATATCAAAATTACAAATAACAAACAGAGATTCTAGGTGCTAGAACAGATAGAAAACAGAATCAATATAAGAGATAACTCTCACAGAGGTATTCTAATCAGATAACAAATAATAGATATATTTTAATCACAGTTTAGAGTACAATTCAGAAACAGTAATACCTACACAGGGCTTATTACAACCACAGATAAGAAAAAGAAGTACTAGATTAGCAGACCCTCATAGGGTGCAACAATCCAAGATTAAGTTAAACAAAGTAATAACCCAGAATGGAAGACCCTCACCTTTTGTAGTTTCAATCAGTAATAATCAAATACAAAATCTACTTCTCACCAATGCCTAACTCGTTGTGACCTAATTAGGAAAATATTCTGAATCAAAATTCTTGTTCATTCCTAGCAGCCTTCTAGAAATGCATCAAGTATTTTAATTCCTTATCTATTATCAGGATGATACAGATTAATATCCTTCTTCACAAAATTCTCTAGAATCAACATTTCCAAATTATCTATGACAATCTAGATTAATTCCAAAATAACATAATTTCCACGACAACAAATCAAGGTGTTACAATCTTAAGCAATACATATGCATTAATCTCTAGTCAAATTTCCATTTTAAACACCATTTAACCCATAATAGTTCTTAATATCAAAATTAAAGTTCAACTTAGTATCAATTACAATTTGAGTCCAAAGTTTGTATTTCCGAACTCCCTATTCCTCGCACAAGTAAACAACTCATACAGGCACACATATCAACTGAAAGGCTCATTCTAGACAAGTTACAACACCTGCATGCATGCATGTATATATATGTATAACAAGCAACAATTGATCAAAAATCCAAATTTCACTATCAAGGGTCTAGAATCACAAACCGATAGCACAGAGAGGATCATTGTGTCGAGATGAACAAACTATCTCTCCGCCACCAAAAAATTCAACACTGCCACAAAAATGTTCCTCTCAACCAGAGGATTCTAATGGTATCCTTGGTTCCAGCAATAGCTACATGAAAGCCCTTCAAAACCCCCTTCAAATCTTTCGCAGTCTATAAGCTCCACCATCGATTTTCACCCTCAGCACTACATTTCACCACCGTGCAACACTTCTACAGTGTTCCCCTCGACGAATACTTCCTAAACCACCCTTCAAAACTATTGATGGTTGTCAGAAAATGAAAAACCCAGTTGGTCGCAATGAGCTCTCTCTCTCTCTCTCTCTCTCTCTCTCTCTCTCTCTCTATTCTCCTTGTTGCTGCTGCTCCGCCACCATGAGTGTGTGTTTGTATGGTTTGGAGTGAGGTGTTGGTGTGGAGAACAAATTGAAAGGGTTAGTTGACTGAGAAGGGTTGCTGGTGAGCTTTGTCAGAGATGGTGATCTTCGATCGAGGAGAAGAAGAAGAAAGAAAAAGGAAAGAAAAGTGAAGGGAAAAAAGAAAGAAAGAAATGGGGAGGAAAAGAAGTAGAAGCCAATTTTTGAAATCCCATTCTCATTTTTTTTTTCTAATTTAGTCCGTCAAAAACTTAAGTTAAGCTATCATGCCCAAAGCTTCTAGGAAAATTGTGATTAACCCCAAACTATTCAAAAATTTACACAATCAAGCCTATAAAAAATAAAATTTAACCCACAAAACGTTTTGAAATAATTAATATTAGGAAATTCAGAAAATTTTCAAATAATGACAAAATCATATATTGTAAATAAAATCAATAAAATTTTAGGAGTGTTACATATATATATATATATATAAACTGAGAAATATATGAAATAACAGAAGAAGAGAAAAATGAGAAAAAAAAGAAAAGAAAAGAAAAGAATGAAATAAAAAGTACAAAAATAAAATATGATAATAAAAAGTTATTTAAATTGAATTGTATATATGTGAAATGATTAAGGGTAAATTGATCTTTTGATATTAAAATTATGTTAAATGGGCAACAAATGTGGAGGGGAGGTGGTGTGCATGGTTTTATAAAACACAAGGAAGGTTTTTTTTTTCTTTCTTCAAAAAGATTTGATGCTTATTTCACAGGGGATAAATTGCAACTAGCCCAATAAAATTGTTACCATCTCAATGAAGCCTTTACTTTTCTTTTCTTTTGCTAATGTAGTGTTTGGTTTTATTGAAAAAATTACGTTTTTGGTCTCATTAGATAGAGGGTATTGCACTTATAGTACTTAGGTTGACACTTATAGGACCAAAACTCTAAATTTTTCAACACATTTGGGACAACACCTTAAGTTTCGTTAGTGCTCGGGCAAAACTGTTAAATTAAAATAAGTTAATTACCCAATAGCCCCCAAAAATTTAATTTATTTATAAAAATTCCATAAAATTTGAAATGCCCAATCACTAGCGATGGCCTGGCCTTGGGGGGGTGGTTGGAGGAGGCATGGATGGGTAGGGAGAGGGAAGAGGAGGAAAAGGAATATATACATATATATGTATATATATTTTTACATATTATAATTAAAAAATTTATTTATTTAAAATCATTAAAATTATATTGTTAGGATAAAATTTTAGATTTTATTTTTATTTAAATTATTTATTTTGATTAAAATTCTAGATCTCACACATTTTGACTCATTTATTTTTTGTTAATTAACAAATTTAATGAAATTAATTTAAATTAGGGCTTATTTATTTATGAATGAGAGCATTTTGTCAAAATATTTTGGCAAAATAATTTTTCAGAAGTGGGGTTGGAGAATGTTATGGCTTTTTTTTTTTGTTTTTTTGTATTTTGGGTCATAGATAGAAAATAAATTTAGAATTTTTTTTATTTATTTATGTTTTACGAAGGAATAAGATATCATATTAATAACTTTTTTATTGGGTAGGTAGGGTGAAATTGACGTTTTAAATTACTATTGTTAGTATGATATTTTTAGATCTTATTTTTATTTTTAAATTATTTATTTTAGTTAATAAATATTTTTTATATTTAATAAATATATTCAATGTAATCTAATTAAATTATTTTAGATATGATTATTTTTTAATAACATTGAGATGTACTTTAAAAATAAAATCATATTTAATTAGGAGTTGGATTTGATTTTTATTCTTATTTTATAATTAATAAACATGTTTAATTAAATTTGATTAAATTACTTTACAAATTTTGATGATTTTAGATTTTTATATTTTTAATTCAACTTGAATTACAAGATTATTTAATATTTAAAAAAATTATTAATAAAATTATTTAAATTTATTCTGAGTAATTTAAATAATATTGAAGTTAAACCTCCATGTCAAAGTTATAAATAAGTCCAAGGGTATTTTTATCTAAAAAATAATCAAAGCATCTTTTTGAAGGATATATTTGAATTTTAATATAAATTTTCAACTATTTATACAAATTTGTTAAGGATGCTAACAGTTTTTCAAATATTTAATTAAATATATGGGGATAAAAAAATAATTTTATTAAACTTATAACTATATTACTAAGTTTATATTACAATGTCATGAGTATTTCAAAATAATTTCAAAATTTCCAGCTATACTAAAGTTATACAAGTTGATAAATTTCAAAACAATTTGATTTAATTAAGTGTAGAAAAATTTCTATAAATGCATGTGCAAATTGTCCACATCAATATATTATTAGTACAAAATATTTTAATTTTTAAAATAAAATTAATTACACATAAAGACTAAAGTTTTTATAATTTATAAACAATTTTTATAAAATCTTTTTGTTCAAAAACAATGTCCTGATAAACAATAACAAAGAATAGAATTAAATTTTTAACCCCTATAATAATATGCCATAATTCATCTTATTAATTAAGATAAAACATAAAATTTTTGTGTACACTATTTATACACAAAATGGAGGGAGGAGCAAAATTTTGGAGGGAATAAAA
>JACGDI010005461.1:1699001-1714906 GCA_014898725.1 Jacaranda copaia | reverse complement strand
ATGAGAAATAATGATAAATTTATATATGTATAAAATGAGAAATATATGATGCATCCTCTTTAAATTTAATTGAAATTTATAAATATGTATATATACTATATATGTATATAAGTTTGAATAAAAAATTATATTACATATATTTTTATAAATATTAAATGTTATTTAATTCAGAATGAATAAATAGAAAAAATAGATAAAATAACAGTAATTTAAATTTTATTGATAAATTTATATATATGTATATTATATATATGTGAATAAGTATAAATAGAAAAATAAGTATACATGTATGAATAATTAGAAAGAAAAAAGATAAAAATAAAAATTATTTAAAATTTTATAGATAAATATATATATATATATATATATATATAGACCTATAAAGTAAGAATATATGAAATAATGAGAAATGAGAAATAATGATAAATTTATATATGTATAAAATGAGAAATATATGATGAATCTTCTTTATATTTTAATGAAATTTATATATGTATGTATGTATATACTATATATGTATATAAGTATGAATAAAAAATTATATTATTTATACTTTTATAAATATTAAATATTATTTAATTTGGAATGAATAAATAGAAAAAATAGATAAAATAAAAATAATTTAAATTTTATTGATAAATTTATATATATGTATATTATACATTTGTGAATAAGTATAAATAGAAAAAATAAGTATACATGTATGAATAATTAGAAAGAAAAAAGATAAAAATAAAAATTATTTAAAATTTTATAGGTAAATTTATATATATAAATATCTATAAAATGAGAATATATGAATTAATGAGAAATGAGAAATAATGATAAATTTATATATATATGTAAAATGAGAAAAGAATGAAAAATAAAGAAAAATAATAAAATATGATAATATAAAGTTATATAAATTGAATTGTAAATATGTGAAATGATTAAGGTTAAATTGATCTTTTTATACTAAAATTATATTAAATGGGCAACAAATAAGGAGAGGGAGACAGTGTGTGTGGTTTTATAAAATATAAAGAAGTTATTTTGTGTGTGTGTGTGTGTGTGTGTGTATTTTCACAGTATGGTTTGAAATTAAAATAAATATTTAAAACAATTATTTTAAATCAGATTGATAGGTTGAATTGTGTGGATTTGAGTTATCGAGTTGACCAAATAAAAATTAGGTTGACTCGAACTTGACCTGATACGATTCAAGTTGGGTTAGTGTTGAGCATTTTCATGTTATCATCAAGTTGGATTAGGTTAAAGTTGAGAAAATTAATGTTATACCCCTAGTCAATCCAACTTGAACCCACATGACCCACCCAAATTGTCACCTCTATAATGACACCAATTCATTATAAATTAGTGAAGCCCAATCAATAAAAAAGGAGTTGTTAAAGCCCAATTAATTAATTATGCAATTTAATGTCAAACCCAATTCTTTACCAAATGACATTAATTTACTAAAAAATTGGTGAACTCATATTAATAAAAAAAAAGTTGTAAAAGCACAATTAATCAATTCTTTAAGCTAATATCATATCCAATTCATTTTGAAATCTATTTCACTAATTTACTAAGAGAATTATTAAAGCTCAATTAATGAAAAAGAAGTTGGTAAAGCCTAATTAAAGAATTCTTCAAGTTAGTATGAAGCCTAATTTGCCAATTAACTAAAATATTAGTTAAGCCTAATTAGTTAAAAAATAATAATAAGTTGGTCAACTTAATGTAATCAATTATTTGAACTAATGTGAAGCTCAATTAATAAAAAAAAAAATGCTTTATTTCTTGAAGAAAGCTTGATTCATCATTTACGTCACTTCAAATTTGTTTAAAACCAACTCTTAAAATGAAGCCTAATTCACCACTTACTTTACTATAAATTTGGTCAAATCTATTTCATAAATGAAAACTCCCAATTCTTTGAATAATTCACAAAAAAAGTTATAAAACTCAATATTTTAAAGAAATTAGCCCAACTAATATATTATTCACTTCAAAGTTTTTCAAGCTCATTCTTTAAAATAAAACCCAATTCAATAATAATTTACTAAAAACTTGGTTAAGTCCAATTAACAAATTCTCTACGTTAATGTGATGTTCACTTCTCGAACAAAAGCCCAACCCACAAGTATTAAAATTTTAATTCAATATTCATTTATAATTAGTAACGAAAATATTGTTACCATATGTGTACAATTGATATTTGGAGGGAATGAATTTTGGAGGAAAGTTAATTAAAGTCTAGTAACTAAAAACTTTGTTACAATATATTTTATTTGTAACAAATATTTTATTGTTACAAAAGGAACCGAATTTTGTTACAAATATATCTTGTTATATGACGGAAAGTGTTATATGTAACAAAATAATATTTTTCATAATGAATTATTATTTAATTACGAATATAAAAAATTTATGGTAATGAATTTGAGTTAAAGGTGACAAAACTTTTACTTTGCTACTCAAGAGAATATTATTTGTAACAAAAAATCAATTTTGTTACAATAAATCTAACATATGTAACGAATTTTACCTTTGTTATCAAAATTTTTGTTACGTGAAGTGTAATTTATTGTAATGGGTTTTTCTTTCAGTCAATCACCCAAATCTCACTATTGAAGTAGAATCTGGATGATAAGAATTTGTGCATGCGTTCGTTGCAATGAGGCAAGAAAACCGCCTCTACGCCATCGCTGTTGCCGTTGCTGTTGCCGCTACCTTTGAAGAACTTCACCACCACCACCAGCAGTTGCACCTCAGCTAGACTAAGCCAACCCCTACTCAATTTCTTCAAACTCAGCCTAAGCAAAGCTCAATTTCAATCCGAAAGCTTTAGTGCAACCAAGCTCCTCAGCATCGGTTTTTGCTCAAGTTTGTTGCCACCGATGGTCCATTTTGAAATCTGAAGGCACGGTTGTGATCCCTAAACTGTAAGCTTCAAAGCCCTATCCATATTTTCATCAAACAGCTGCAGGTGACCAGCTCTTGCCGAGCTCTGCCGCTGTTAACCTTTTGGTCAGTTTTTCCCATTGCGATTTTGGCCGTCTCTGCCTACATGCAGGGTCGTTGTGATCCTGAAGGTGAGAGGAAGATTTTGGTCGGTTCAGTAACTCACTCCGGGCCATCGCCAGTGATGATCATCGGAGAGAGAGAAAGAGGGTGTTTTGGTAGGGAAGAAAGGAAATGTGGGGCTGAATTGAAAATTCTATTATTTATAGAAATAATTTTTTTATTACAGATTGACCCCAAAGGTTTCTACTGACCCTCAATTGAGTCCATCCTATTTCTAATATATTTAATTTAACCACCAAGTTGCAATAGTCCTCACATTGGGTCTACTAACTAATAAAATTTAAACATTGACTCCTAATTTAAATAACGGCACAACTAAGTCTTCTAAATTTGCATTTTAGCCCACAAAACTTTTGAAAAATTAATAAAATTTATACAAATATAAAATATTAAAATAGGGCCCTTCTAGGGGTGTTACAGGAGGGCCTTAGGACTTCATCATATATTGGTTAAATCCTCTATTCACTCCATATTATGATAATATTGCTTGCCCCATCAAAAGTTGTCAATGTTGATGGAGTATGGAGAAGAATATCAAGCCAAAATTGAAATTATACCATAAAGATCCTGCAAATAGAAAATTTTACTTACACCAAATTGTGCCATTTTGATTAAATTTAAATTATTAAAATTTTGAGTTTTTTAATTAAATTATGAAATTGTGCTTCGTTGTTAATTTAGTTTTCCTAATTTTATTTTAATGTAACTAAGTCATATCTCATAACTAAAATATCATGTTGCTTTTATCTAAAATTACAATATATATTTTTATTTTATCAAATAAATTTAAAATATCCATAATTGAAAATTTTACTTCAATAGATAAATTTAAATTTAAAAAGTATTTTGTAAGCATCAAATTATACACTCCTGCTACAAAATTCTTTCTATGAATTTCATTAGTCACAAGACCAATTTTAACTCACCTTAGATATTTGCAACTCACCTTGCCTTTTTTTCACTCTTGATTTTCACGTTCAATTTTGCCACTCCAAAATTTTGAACCTTTACAGGATGTATAAGTTAGTCTTTTGAGTTGTAAGTTTTGTTATACTCTTTAGCAATTTTGGTAATTAGATTTAGTTTGTAATTCAATATCCTCCAATTTCAAGTTTTTTTCCCCCCTGTTTGGACAATAAATGTCAGACTTCAAAGGTACTTATCGTTTAATTTTTTTTTCTGATTTATTATTGATTTCACTTTCATTAATTTACTGTACTTTTTATTCATATCGGGATCTTTATCAAATTAATTTAATATTTTTCAAGTGTTTCTAGAGTGTATATGTGTGCATATAATACTAGCATTATGTATCCGTGTTATGAAGATGTTTTAAAATGCTTTATATTAATATTATTGTGAATTATATATAATTAAAAGGAATATAAAAATATAAAAATTATAAAAAAAAGTCTAGTAATGAGTAAAATTAAATGTTACTCCATCATATCAAAATTTAGTATTTAAAAGTTTGAACATGTAAAAAGTCAAAAATATGAAATTTTATATACGTGATGTACAAAAAATGAATATCAAAGTTATTCAACGAGAAAGTGAAAGAAATTCAAAACTTTCAAAGATAAAAAGACTATACGTAGGATTATAGTTTAATGCAACAAAAAGTTAAAAGATAACTGCATTAGAAAATAAGAATATATGAGAAGTATAGACAAGTTTAATGGGCTAAAAATTGTTAGAAAAACTTAGAATTGTAGTATTTTAAGATTAATATAAATTAAAAGACAATGACTATGTAATGAGTTGAAACTTAAAATATGAAGAATTAGATAATAGTTTGCAAAAATTAGATAATAAAGATGAAAAAATAAAAAATAAAATAGATCTATAAAATAATTATAAAGCTAAATTGATGTTAGACTATTAATAAGAAATTTTTTTAATTTGATTCATTGCATTGTGGTTAAGTGAAGAAAAAAGAATGTAACATCACTAACAAAAATTTAAAAAGATAAGAGATAGAAAAAATATTTATAAACACAAAATAGCTTTTAGAATAGGAATACATATATATATATATAAGGATTAAATTAGAATGTAAGAAAATGGACAAAATGAAATATTACATTTATTCATAAAATTTCTTTGTATATAATTAATTGGATATTCATATTATATTGCACAAATAGTCAAAAAAATAAAGTTAGATATATATTTTGATGAATTAAAGTATGCCCATTGTGATAAATTGAGTAAGTTAATACAATTTTCTCATAATTGTTTCAAATAGATCAAGATTGATTTAAAGAACATATATACATATGAATTTGTGGCACCCCACTTGTGAAAACCCTTACTTGAGATGCTATTAAGTTCAATTTTAATTCAATTTAAACCCATAAACAAGCAATAGGCCCATAAATTTTTTTTAGAACTCACTTATCAAAAGCAGTGGCAATTTCAAACTTGCTAACGTAACAAAACATTAAATACATATCAGAATTTAACTTCTTAACATCTAATGAAACATATATAGATCCAAAGTCATTTTCATCAATCCTAACATATCACAATGTCTCTAAAACCAAATTCAACATTTAAGAGAACCCATTTGCACATGTAAATACCTATTCTATTACAAAAAGGTGTTTCTTCTTCCCAAGTTGGGACTTCACATCCTTTACTCAAGGCTGTCTAAAAAAAATAAAGGAGAAATAGGAAATAAGTACAAAGAACTTAGTGAGGGATATCGTAACAATGAGAAAAAAAAGGGCATGTCGAGGAAAGTACATCTCAACAGTTCATAAATCAATATCAATGCAAGTACAAGTACGAATCAAGTAAGAACAAGTATAGCAAACATGAATCTCTCATGCCTTATTGCTCCAAGAACAGATCACTATCAATTAGGAAACAAGTACGAACAAGCAAACTTATACTAGATATGCATTCTAATAAAACCATACTAGACATGTATATTAGATTCACGTAATTCTATTCAAACAAGTACTTTACCAATGTATGACAACTTAGTACATGGTTTGTGCCCATACAGACTGTATGGTGCACGACGATGCCTAGGGAAAATCCCTAGTGCACCATCGATACCCAAGGGAAAATCCCTAGCGTATCATTAACACCCATGTGAGCTATATAGCATGTCCCATATCCAAAGATTTCGCTTGGCTAGCCCCTTGGCCAATCAATCTCCGAACAATTAATAAGTATAATAACATGTTATGCAAATGCTCAGGAGAAAATCCCTAGCACATCGCAGATATGAAATAAATAAGTAAGTTAGCAAGGCAATAGATAACACGTACAGAAATGCCGACAAGGTAAAATAATAATGTTTAACAAGTACAATTACGTCATCATTGCCAATTAACCATATACGAACAAACAAGTGTGCTAGTAAGGCATTTGATAATAATACAAGGCGAGAACAAGTACAGAACAATAACAAGTACCGATTGAGAATAAGTACAAGACAGATAACACTAGGAAGTTCTAGGTACAAGAACGAAGTCACATCAGGTGAAATTAAGAACTAATCCTTACAGGGGTATACAAGTTAATTATTAGATCATGAACAAGTACACAATCAAGTACATATGTCAATAAACACAAGCAGGTATAGTTCAAGTACAATTAACCCTCATAGGGGTTTTCCATAAGAGCAAATATATATATATTCAAGGCCAAAGTGGCAGACCCCCACCTTTATAATCTTAGACACAACAACCATAATCAGCAGTCTACTAGTCCACAGGACCCAGTTCCTTGTCACCTAATCAAAAAAATATATTTACAATTAAAATTCACATTCAACCTTAATTTTTACTAATATACTATCAATAGTCCAAAATCACTATTATGCTTATTATCAATCTTAAACCACTAATTAATCAGTTAGCATGATTGCTTAAAGCGTAAATGGAACTATCATCCCAATAATGGCTAATAAGGTTAGTATTGCCAAGATTAATCTCGGTTTTCATATCAATTCACTTATTAGAATATAGACTAGTCCTCAATTACATAATTTTTTCATAATTTCATCCTAAAATCACAATAATAACTTAATTCTTCATAATTAATCCCAACAATTGCCACTTAAATCTTAAATTAGTGAATTTAGGATTTTCTTACTTATTAACCTTAATTAACCGAAGAAGTCAAATGATATATATCCAAGTTCACTAGGCACATGTTTCCATCCTTGCATGCTCTATATATAATTCATATGTTATAAACTCATTTCATGGTATAGCATAATATTTGGAAGATTAAATAGTACAAAAGTAATAAAGCTTGAGATTCATCTCCTTCCATTTACCTATAATTTGACTATTGAGATGCCAAATCACAAACTAAGACCACTATTACTATCTTCGTGTTGAGGAGAGGATTTTGTCTTAATGTCGCCATCATTCACCATCATCAAAAAATGCTAAAACCACCACTAGAAGAAACCTCTCAACAAGAGTTGTTCAACACACCCTTCAAATAACCAATTCGCCACCGAAAGAGCCCTCAATTGAACCCCTAAAATTGCTATGCCACCGTCCATTGTCATGTGGATTTTGCACAATATCTCCTTCGTCACTGGCCTAATCTTCAATCTACAACCACTATTATACTCCTTAAGCTGAGTTTTTCCAAATATATTGCCCAAAAATTAATTTCAGTTCTTGCTCCATCATTGCCTGTTAATCTCCGCTACTGTGAACTTCAGCCTTCACATTTTTTGGTGATTTGCCAAAAATTGCATATACATGTGGTATGATTTTGAAGCTCAAAGTGTGGAGAAGAGACTTTTAGGATTGGTTTAGGGTGTAGCGCTGTTGCTGGGGAAGATGGTTGGTGAGAGGAGAGAATGGTAATGTAGTAAAGAAGAAAAGAAAAATGGGGTGAAAAATGAAATTTCCATATATATAGGGGCTATTTTTGCAATATTCTAATGGAGCCTTTAATAGAATCTAGTCAATTCAATTAGGCCTTCTCAGTTCATTAAAATGCAACTTAGACCTGATTGACTTTAAACTTTCCATGCAAACCCCAAAATTGTCAAGTTTAGTTCAATTGAGCTTTATTTATTAGCAAATTAGCCTACATAACTTTCAAAAGATGCTTAATCAAGTTTTCATAATTTACAATTTAACCCCAATACTTTTAAAAAATAAATAATAAATTAAAATTCATTAAAATGAAAAATAATGATAAATAAATTATCAGCAATCATAGGAATTCTAGGAGTGTTACAAACTTCCCTTTTTAGAAAAATCTGGTTTCTAGATTCTCACCTAAAAATTGAAAGAGTTTGAGATATTATTAGTGCATGAGACCTTCTCTTTCCCATGTTGTTTCTTCTACATTATAGTTGCGCTATAACACCTTCACCTGTGGGATTCTCTGATTCTTGAGTTCTCAAAATTGTCCATTTAGAATACAATCATGTATCAAATCACCTTTTAACTACATACTCTTTTGTGATATGATGTGTAAAGGATTGGGATAGTACTTTTGAAGTTGAGACACATGGAAGACGTCATATATCCCCGCCAGCTCCTGGGATAACATGAGACAGCAAGCTACTAGCCTAATTCTTTCACATATTTCATAAAACCTAACATATCTTAGACTAAGCTTTCTGCCTTTACCAATTCTTCTAATTCCTTTCCTCGGAGATATCTTGAGAAAACTCTATCACCAACTTCAAACTCTAAATCTTATCTTCATTTATTTGTATAACGTTTTTGTTTATCTAGAGCATCCTTCATTCTTTGCTTGATCATCTGTATCTTTTTTACAGTCTCTTGATTCAGTTCAGGCCTTATAGTTTTTAGAGACTTATTAGTGTTACTCCTATACTCTTCCAAATCCTTATGTAACGGTGATTAATATTTTTTGTTGTATAGTACCTCTTATGGTGCCATCTGTATAGAAAATTGATAACTGTTGTTATAAGTAAACGTGATCAAAAGAAAATGTCGAATCTAACCTCCTCCAAAGTCCAAAACACATGCCTGAAGCATATCTTTTAATATTCTGATAACTCTTTCTAATTGCCCATCTGATTGTGGATGAGCTATAGAATTGAACCACAGTCGAGTCCCCAAATGCTTATGTAGACCCTTTTACAATCTTGAAATAAAATTTGGGTCTCGATTTGACATAATGCCGGTGGGGATTCCATACAGTCAGACTACCTCTTTTATAGACAGCTTTACTAGCCTATCAACATTATACTGTGTTCCAACTAATAGAAAGTGTGTAGACTTGGTTAATTAGTCTACTATCACCCAAATACTATCATACCCTCCTCGAGCTATTGGTAGACCAGTTACAAAGTCCATCGTGACTTGTTCCCACTTCCAATCGGGAATAGGGAGTAGTTATAACAACTTTGATGTTCGTTGATGTTCTGCCTTTACCACCTGGCAAGTTAGACACTTCCACACATAATCTGCAATATCTCTCTTCATACCATTCTACTAAAATTATTTCTTTCAATCTTGATACATCTTTGTGCCTCCTGGATGTATCGTGAATCTTATTTTGCATACCTCATTTAACAATCTCTCTTTTATTCTTTCTAACATACATATCCTTTTACAATACAGGAGGGCACCCTGGTTATTGATGTTGAATTTGGAATCTTTAGAATTTCTATTCATCTACTTTTGTTTCAACATCTATTCACCTTGATCTCGAGCTCATCAAATTTCCTCATATAGTTTAAGCTGTAATCTTACTCCTGCAATCCAAACTAATTTTTTTTAGTCTTAGCACGTATCCATTTTTAGCTTTTAGATGTTCCTGTTGCTTGTAAATAAGCTAACCAAACTTTTTGGCTCAATGTATCAACTGCTATATTTACCTTTTAGGATGGTTAGGTGATGGAGAGATCATAGTCTCCTAAAAACTCCATCTATTTGCACTGTCTCATGTTTAAATCTTTCTGTGAATATAAGTATTTGAGGCATTTGTGGTTTGTGTATACCTTGAATGTAGCTTTATACAGATAATGCCTCTATTTTAACAATGCAAAAACAACTGTAGCCAGCTCCAGGTTATGAGTTGGGTAGTTTTCTTCATAGGGTTTTAATTTACTAGATGTATAAGTGATCACATGCCTTTTCTACCTCAACATGTATCCCAACCCCATATTGGAAGCATTCATGTATACCATAAAGCGTGCTAGGCTGTCTGGAAGAGCTAGGATTGTAGCCATAGGTAGTTGATGTTTTAACTTTAGAAAGCTTCTCTCACAATCATCATTCAAATTAAATGGTTGATCCTTCTGGGCCAACTTGGTCAACGAACTAGATATCTTAGAGAAATCTTAAACAAATCTTTGATAATAGTCGGCTAGCCCTAGAAAGCTTTAGACATCAGTAACATTTTCAGGCCATTTTCAGTTGACTATTACTTCCACTTTAGAGGGGTCAACTTTAATCCCATTCTTGGTGATGACATGTTACCAAAAGGCTATTTTCTCCATCCAAAATTTGCACTTGCACTTCTTGAATTTGGCATATAGCCAACATTCTTTCATAGTCCTAAGAACTATGTGCAAGTATTTTGCATGCTCTTCACTGAATTTGGAAAACACCAGAATGTCACCAATGAAGATGACTACAAATTAGTCAAAATATGGCCAGAAAATTTAGTGTACTAGATCCATGAACGTTGTTGGCACATTGGTCAATCTAAAAGGTATTACCACAAATTCAAAATGATCATACCAAGAATTGAAGAAGGCCTTTGGGATATCTTCTTCCCTAATTTTTAGTTCGTAGTACCCTTGTCATAAATCCAACTTTGAAAAGATTCTTGACCCTTACAGTAGGTCAAACAACTCCTCTAAATGTGGTAAGTAGCACTTATTCTTGATAGTGACCTTGTTCAACTCTCTATAGTCGATACACATCTTTAGAGACCTATCATTTTTCTTGACAAATAGTTTAGGGGCTCCCAAAGGGGATGTGCTTGGTCTAATAATTTTTCCAGTAACTCTTGAAGTTAGTTCTTCAGCATTTTAAGTTCGACGGGTGCCATTCAATAAGGAGTCTTGGAGAAAAGTGTGGTCTTAAGGAGAGTGTAGATGATAAATTCTATTTCTCTATCAGCGGGTAGTGAATTTAATTCTTCAACGAATACCTTCAGATATTCTGCTACTACTTCCATATTCTCGAGTTTAATGGTATCTCGAGGCTTATTGATGAGATATTCTAAGAACCTTTGTCCATCTTTTCTCAAAATTTTCCTAACCTCTATTGCCGATATGGCTGGTATTAAGGATACATCATCTGCTGAGTAGCGTGTTGATATTAATGTTTCTTTCCTGAGTGTAAGGTATTTGGTGTCGCAATTCACATGTGCTTGATGGCTCATAGCCAACCATCCCAAGTATCAAATCATACCCTTGGATAGGTATTGGTATTAGATTAGCGAGATACACTCAGTCTCTAATCATAACAAGGCCATCCTGGTGTATCGTGTCTGTAGCTAACCCTACACCTAAGGGTATCTAGACTTTGACTTGATAAGCCATGGTCTCGGGTTGCATGGTTAATTTTTAGGAGAATGCAACAAATATAAAGGAATGTGAAGCACTAGGATCATATAAATGCTTTACCATAAAATTTAGAAATAGAAACTTTACTTTCCACCTCTTCATTGGGGTGTGGTGTATCTTCGCCAGTTAGAGCATAAGCATGAGCCTGAATTTTTTGCTTTTCGCTAGCTCCTGCTACTTGTTTTCCCTTTCAAGTAGGTATTAGGCTTTTCATTTTAGGACAATCCTTCATGAAGTATTAATTACTCCCATAGTGTAAACATTTGCCCTGTTTCTTCCAACATTCCATTTTTTCATAGCCTGATGCCCCCATAGAATCTGCACTGCAACAGTGCCTTACCTTGAGCCGGATTGGTTGCCTTGTCAATTTGAGTTACTAATTAGGAAATACCTCAAACTTGTAACTTCGATTACTTTTTATCGGTGCTACTTTGTCCTACAATATGTGATCTTTCTTTCCATCATTTGTCTTCAAGTTTTTGAATTACTTGTAGCTTTGATTCAAGTTGTAAGGCCTTGCTCATTGCTAAGTTAAAATTTTGTAAATCCCAAGTAGCTAAACCTTGTCTGAGCACTGGGTGTAGCCCTTGAATGAACTATCGAGTCTGTCAGCCCTCATCTTTCAATATATAAGGAGCATATTGCATGAGTTTACTTAATGTAGCCTTATACTAACTGACACTTTGACTTCCTTGAATTAAATCCATAAATTCCCATTCTCTGGTTTATTTAGCTACTAAGGGTATATAATTCTCCATAAATTCCCTAGTGAAGTTCTCTCATGTTGGGCGGGTACTTGCAATAACCTACCTGTGATCGATTATCTTTCACCAACTTCTCATTAGTCTGGCTAAGAGAAATGTGGAATACTGTATGCTTTTGCTCGTTCGAATAGGTCATTACCTCAAATATGATTTCTAAATTCTATATCCACTCATCTACTTTTTAGTCGTCTAGCTCACCAAAGAACTTTGGAGGTTGAAACCATAGGAATTGCTCCAGCTCTCGATCTCGATCCCTTACAACTACCTCTGGTATTTCTGCTCTTTCAATTAGTTGGTGATCTGATTGCCTATATCTCGATTTTTCTTGATGGGCAAGTTTTGCCATGTGGCAAATTGATCAATTGGACGAGTCTATGAAACATTTTCATCCAGAAAAGACTGGGATAGGTTGGTGCTTTCCGTTTATGAACTCGGGGTACATTAGCTTGTCTCCCAGGAGGTCTTTCCCTCAAACCTACTCTTATTTGTGTAGGGATATCAGTACTTCCTCATGATCTCATCTTTCACTCAAAATTTCTCAAGTATATTTAAGCTTGTGAATATAAGTTGTAAGACAATATCTCAATTATCAATAATTCTCTCAGAATATTTTAGGTTTTCAAAGATAAGGAAGAAAAATAAATTTTAACAAAACTTCAATAATTTATAATAGAAAGAAAAAATACTGTCAACAAATGTTGGAAAGATAAGTTTCATTAGTACAAGATTAGCTTTAATGAAGTTGCTTAGTGTATATACATTGATTCAAAATTCTCAAAAGCTAAGCTATCCACCCGCCCAATCATATAGAAAATGTTAAGACATAATATCATTTGACCTTGCACGAAATACTAGTCAAAAGTTACATCTACCCTATATATGGAAGTTCTACACAACCATAAACATCAAGTTGTCTTGCCCTAATCCTCCTCATCAGTGACATTACACTCATTCTCCTTATTGTCCTCATTATCATCCTCGATCTTTAGTGGTGCCACCACTAAAGGTTTTGGGTTGGGATCCCCCTCAAACATCTCTTTGGCGTTATTATTTGAGTCCTCTTCAGGGTCTTGTTTAGGATCTTCTATAGGCAACTCTACGGGGTCCCAGATAAGTCTCACCTCAACATTTACTTCATGTGGCTATCCCTGCTCTGGAAAAGGATGAACTCTAAAAGGTTCAACCCTTGAGTCAATCCCCACACCATCCCCAATCACCTAGTCAATAGCATTACCATAATATGCCATCATTTAGCCAATCTTATCCATAATTGGGTAGGGCACCTCTATCAATTAATGACCATCAGGGTTGTTACAACCACTCCTTATTCCTGACTGGAAATGGAATGGTTCATAATAGATTTTGTAACTAGTTTGCCAATAGCTTGCGGAGGATATGACAATAGCTAGGTGGTCATAGATCGATTGACCAAGTCCGAACATTTTTTTCCAATTGGAACATAATACAATATCAAGAAGTTAGTAGAGCTATACATAAAAGAAATAGTTCGACTGCATAGAATCCCTATTAGCATTATGTCAGATCAAGACCTAAAGTTTACTTCATGACTTTGGAAGAGCCTACAAAAGCATTTGGGAACCTAACTGTAGTTCAGTTCTATAACTCATCCATAATCAGATAGGCAATTAGAAAGAGTTATTAGAATATTAGAAGATATACTTCGGGCATGTGTTTTGGACTTTGAAAGAGATTAGATTTGATATCTTTCTTTGATCGAGTTTGCTTATAACAACAGTTATTAGTCTACTATTCAAATGGCATCGTATAAAGCCTTGTTCGGCTGAAAATGCTGATCACCAGTACTTTGGGGCTTAGAGGTATACCAAGGAAGTATCAATAAGTTAACGAATACTATAAGACCCAAAGCTAATTTAAGAAACTATCACAAAAGTACAAGTGATTAAGTAGATGATGAAGGTAGCTCAAGATAGAAAAAAAAGTTATGCAGATATACAAAGGAAGGATTTAGAACTCAAAGTTGGTGATACGGTATTTCTTAAGATATCTTGGAGAAAAGGAATTAGAAGAATCGACAAGGACGAAAAGCTTAGTTTGAGATATATTGGGTTGTATGAGATATGAGAAAGAATTGGGCTAGTAGCTTACCATCTTGTGTTACCCTAGGAATTGACAGGGATACATTACATCTTCCATGTCTCACAACTTCAAAAGTACTACCTTGATCATTCTTACATCATTTCACCTAAGCATATACAGTTAAAGGGTGACCTGACATATAAAGATCAACCAGTATACATCCTGGATCGATAAGTTCAAGAACTTAAGAATTGAAAGATTCCCCAAGTGAAAGTATTATGGCATAACCATAATATGGATGAAGCAACATGGGAGCAAGAAGATCTCATGCGCCAGCAATACCCTGAACATTGTCAGTATTTAGGTAAGAATTTGGGGACCAGATTATCTTAAGAGGAGGAGGT
Source organism: Jacaranda copaia (assembly GCA_014898725.1). Taxonomy (NCBI): domain Eukaryota; kingdom Viridiplantae; phylum Streptophyta; class Magnoliopsida; order Lamiales; family Bignoniaceae; genus Jacaranda; species Jacaranda copaia. The sequence continues at coordinate 1,700,066 of JACGDI010005461.1, read as the reverse complement.
CTGTAACACCCAAACATTTTGTGATTTATAGAATTTAAACTTTATTATTTTTAATTTTGTGGAATTTAATTATTCCTTATATTATTGTTATTTTATTTGAATTTTTAGGGCTAATTAATAATTTTTGAAAACTTAATTGAACAAAAATTTAAAACCTTAGAGCTTGTATGAAATTTCTTAGACCAACTAGGGTCTTTATGTAATTTTATTAAATAGAAGACTTGATTGAATAACTTAATATGTACCAAGGACTGAATTGCAATTTTAAAAAGTTGAATTTTATAAAACACACATAGTTTTTTCATTATTCACCATTTCCTTCTCCATTTCTCTTCACCATCTCCGCACCATCTCTCTCTTTCTCATTTCATCACCATGCTGGTGGCCATCACCAGCGAATTTTTCCCCCTTTCAACAGCACCAACTACCTTTCCTTACCCTAATAACCCCATCACTACCATACACATAAAGCTAGTCGGTGAAGCTCTATAGGTTTGAAAACCTAAAAAATTAATCTCAATTAACGAACGATAATTAGTGGTGGGTCGATGTTGGATTAGCGTTTGGGTTGTGGTTCTGAAAGCCCTCAGTTCAAAGAATAAGCTAAAGGCTTTGCTTGGAGGAATAGAGCAGCGGCAATGACAAAAATAGCCGTTATAGGTACAGCGGAGGAAAAGTGGGGCTAAAGCTTTTGGGCCACAGTTGAAGGTCTTCTGGGCCTCAAAATTGAAAACTAAAGGCATTGTTGGATTTAGGAGGAAGAAAGAAAGTGAACAGTGGTGGTCTTAACATTTTTCGACGACAGCACAATAGCAACACCCAGACAGAAGCTTCTCCGCATTGCGGTGGTTGTGGTGGTGCAATTGGTTCATGGTTTCAAGGTTTGATTATGTGTTTTTGGGTAAACAAGCAATTTTGAGATTAGGGTTTTTATACAGTTTCATTTACTTGTAACCCTTGTACATTTAAATAATCGATTCCAAATTTTATTAGGCAGTACAAGTGTTTCATGCATGGTTGATGTTGGATTTTTGAAGCCTAGAATTGTATCAAATGTGATAATTT
>JACGDI010005461.1:1664382-1690642 GCA_014898725.1 Jacaranda copaia | reverse complement strand
GATGGGTGACAACAGAGCAGCGATGGATTTGAGTTTCTAGGTAATGTCTTTGGAAGCACTCAGCTTGAGGAGCATTGTGGTGCTTTGGAATTTCAGTTTGGCGCGGCAGAGGAGGAAGAATTCAAGAAAAATTGCACGGTGTGAGAGAGGCCCAACAACTTTGGAAGCTGAAACTGGCATCTTCACGGAGGCAAAAGCTAAAGTTAAGTTGGGGATTTTCTCACTCAAGCTGAAAGGTAGCTTTTGGTGGTGATTTTGGTCATTTTCGAAAAAGGCGCATAATGGGGGTGCTAAGACAATATCTTCGGCATGTCGCAATAATTGTGGTGGTGTAGTTCATTCATGGTTTTGGAGCTTTGATGAGGGCCTTTTGGGTAATGACTAGAGAATTAGGTTTAGTTATTTTGTACCATTGTTCCATATCGAACCTTGTATTATATTAAGAAATGAGACATTGGTATATGATTTGAATATATATTCCCCATGCATGGATTATAAAATAGCTTAGTGGGCCCGTATTTGTATTGTTATAAGATAATTTTAGGCTAATAGGGTTAATTGGAGAATGAAAACCTTAATTTTGTGAATTTTATGGATTTGAGACCTAAGTAATACAATTGGGTTAATTAGAGATGAGTGGGCTATTATTTCTAATTTGGGCTAATGTTATGAGGTAAAATATGTAATTTAGGACCTGATTGTACCTTTTTATTGGAAATTATACGAACCCCATAACTACTTCTATAATAACGACTTAATTAACATGTTTCGTACGAATAGTACTAATTGTACCCTATCATTACCATACAAAGTGAATAGCTATCGATTTTAAATTGTTAATAGTAAGACTGCGATCACTGGAGGTTATTATGGTCAGATAAAGATTTTGATCATGGATTTATTCTATTGGTTAGATAATAAAGAAATAGGACTTGCAGACCAGTAATTAGTGACTACATCTCCAAGGCTATGGAGGTGAGGATCTGCCAATCTGGAATTGCTTATATCTAGTTGTTCTTGTGGAAAAATATTATGAGGGTTAATTGCTCTTGGTTATTGAAATCTGTAAATTGCTTGAGTTCTTACTTGTCACATGTTAATTGACATGTATGCCCCTGTGAGGGATATTTCTTGATTGTGCTCTTATAAGAGTTTGTTCTTGTCCATTCTAGTGCCCAAGACTTCCTATTATTATCTGTTAATGTACTTGTTCTTGATCGATACCTATTATTATCTTGTTACTTGTTACATCTTGTATTGTTATCGAATGCCTTGCTGGCACACCTATTTATTTTACAACATTTTGTGGCCAAGTTGGCTTAATAAAACTTGTAATCGTTATTGTATTGCCTTGTCGGCATTTTTGTTGCCTTATTGGCACATGTGTTTTATCTAGTATCAGAGATGTGCTAGGAATTTCCTCCAGGACATCGTGGTGCACCATATAATACATATGGACATCTACCATGTACCAAGTTGTCATGCTTAAGTGAGACTAAGTGACTAATTGGGATAAGTTGCTCTCAGCTGTTAAGCTTAGGATGTGCTAATAAATTGCTCCCAGCTGTTATGCTCAGGACATGCTGATATATCCTAACTGATGGATTGATTGACTAACTAACTGATTAACTGACCAATTGATTGACTGATTAACTGACTGATTAATTGACTGACTGACTAATTAAATGACTGGTATCAGGAGAATCTGGTATGCCTATCTTATTTTGATTCATTAGATGGTATACATTACTTAGGATTATTTTGTTTTGATTATATTCCAATTATATATATTCCACTCATGGAGTAACAAGGATGTTGTAGTTTCTTGGTCTAAATCAAGTTCATGCCTAGGTCGAATGAGCCATTTATATTTCCTCCCATATTTATTTAGTTAAGATAGACAATTTCTCCTAAATGAATTCAATTGAGATGACCCCATGCCGTTTGAGTAAACAATCATAACTCTTGAGCTAGCATCTACTAGCAACCTTGAATTTGTTATTGACTGTGTCTTAATAAGTTTATGTTCTGACTGCATTGTTTGTTGGTTTATGATATGTTGAATTATTTCATCTCCAGTAGAGTCCTTATGAAATATTACTAATTATTATCCTTACTAAGTTCTTTGGACTTATCCTTCAATTTTATCTTTGATTTCTCAGATAGGATTAAGTAAAGAACTTGAACTTTAGGCTTGGATCAGTGAACATATTTTGTAATAGAAATGATGTTTGTAAATGCTTATAGGTACCCTTGGATATTTTGTATAACTTAGAAATGTTGTGATATGTAGAATTAAATCGATATCTGTAGTATGTATATAATGCGGTGTGAAGAATATTTTGGAACTACTACTTGTATGTATTTAGTATTTATAATGTGGGATCATCTAAGGCTTGTTTATAGTATTTTGTGGAGGTTTGTTTATTCAAATCCACTGTTATTTTTGAAAAGTTTGAAGGTTCGTTATAAGCCTTGTTGATATTTCTATTTTTTTGTTTGGTCAGTTAGTTAGGTGGTTAGTTTGCTAATAGATTAGTTGCTAACCTTAATTAATTTCTAATCCATTTTTACTTAGTCTTAACTAATCTTTCTTTCACCTTTGTATATATATAGAGTTCTCTGCTCTTTGTAAACTTACTCGAACATAATAAAATTTTTCCTCACAAATTCTATTCCCTCTCTTCCTTTGCCCTTATTCAAAATGGCTAAGTTCCTTTCTGTTCATGGTATCAGAGTCATGTTTCTGTGGTTTCGATGATTTTTTGCTTTTGTTACTATTTTTGCAATTTTGCTATGATTAGCTTTGATTTCTCTACTTAATTGTAATCATGGAAGAAATTGTTGGAGATACTGAGATGAGTTAGAACCTCAATTGGGGGATAAGAAGTTCAGATAACAACAATCATTTCTTTCTTCAACCATAGGATCATTTAGGAATGATGCTAGTCACCATGCTATTGACTAATACGAATTTTTTGTCCTAGGGTCAATCAATGAAGATCGTGCTGGGTGCAAAAGTGAAATTAGGTTTCATTAATGGAAGATACCTTTCAATGAGTGAGGAATCAATTGAGTATGAATACTAGCTTAGAGTAGATTGTATGGTTACCTCTTAGATATTGAACTCCATATCCAAGGATATAGTTTGAGGCCTTCTTATATACATCTTCATCGAAGCAACTATGGGATGAGACTAGTGAATGTTATAGGGAACGTAATGGTCCTTTGTTGTATCAACTACAATATGAGATTAACTCTATCAACCAAGGAACCATAAGCATAGTTCAATACTACACAAAATTAAAGAAACTCTGGGATGAGTTGAATGAGTTGATGCCTATCTTTGAGTGTTTGTGTGGAGTAGCTAAAAAAGTGGCTGAAATAAGCTTCTTTAATCACTTAATGTAGTTTCTTATAGGTTTAGATTATGTTTACAATCATGTGAGGAATCAAATCTTGGTTATGGAACCCTTACCAAGTGTTAACAAAGCATACTCAATGGTTGTGAGGGTTGAAAAATAAAGAGAAGTGAATGTGTCTTATGCGGAGGTTGTTGAGAACACTACTATGATGGCTAGGAATAGATTTTTTGTAAAGAATAAGGGTATAAATAAGCAGAACTTTAGAAAGGATGCAAAGAAAGGTAATAACAGGCGGCGTTCAAACTGTGGTAGGGATGGACACATGAAAGACACCTGCTTCAAACTTCATGGTTATCCAAACTAGTACAAGGAATTGAAGGAAAAGAGGAATCAAAGCGTCACAAAATAGTTTGTGAATTATACAAACACATCTTTGGAAAGTTTGAACAGCACTAAAACACTTGACTAGAGCTCAACTTTAGCTAATATTATGCAATAGAAGGCTGCCAAGGTGATGAAAGCGAAGTAACACACTGAGGGGAATCAAGTGAACTTTACTCATCTGAGTGACTTTACAGATACTCCTCATCATTTTGTTATGAGTGCGCTTGAAAATTTGAAAGAAAATTCCTAGATACTGGATATTGGAGCTTTTACACATATATACAATAACAAAGACCTATTGATCAATCTTCAGTTTACTAGCGAACTTATACCTATATACTTACCTAATGGAACTATGAAGATGATCAATTAATTTGGAACTTGTTAGTTAAGTCAAAAGTTGGCTCTTCGTGATACTTTTTACATTCCTGAGTTCAACTATAATATTCTTTTTGTCAATAAACTTGCCAAGGACCTAAAAATTTGCTTCAGATTTTATCTAAATAAATCTATTTTGCAAAACTTGCAGAGTAGAGAAACTATAGCTATTGGGAAAGTCATAGGAAGATTGTATGTTCTTGATAAATCTTATTTTGTTAACCATAATGACACCTCTCTCACTAAACCATCTTGTTACAATTCTTGTAAGACAGTTGACAATTTGCTTGCTAGTACTATTTCTTCATGTAATTTCTCCCTTTAGCATGTTAAGCTGGGACATGCTTCTGCCACTGTATTGAAACATATTCCTTTTATCATGAATAAAGATCAAGATTGCACTTTTAATTGTTATGTCTATCCTCTAGCTAAACAAACTAGATTACCTTTCTTTCCTAGTAGTACCACTTCCACAAAAAAGTTTGAGCTCTTATATATTGATCTATAGGGACCTTATAGGAAACCCTCTCTTATAGGTTCACACTATATCATTACCATTATTAATGATTTTACATGGGGTCTATGGACCTTTTTGATGAAAAATAAACATAAAACCTATGTCTATCTTAGTCAGTTCCTACTTATGGTCAAAACACAATTTCAAGCTTCTGTTAAGACCATATAGATTGACAATGGTACAAAATTTGTGAACCATGATGTATCTACTCTTTTCAAACAACTTGGCATTATGCATCAAAGGATCTGTGACTTTACCCCTCAACAAAATGGGATAGTTGAAAGGAAGTACATGCATCTTTTTGAGATTGCTAGAGCTATCATGTTCCAATCTAACCTTTCTTCAAAATTCTGGGGGAATCCATACTCATGGCCACTTACATAATAAATATTCTGCCTACTCCTATTTTAAACTGGAAAACCCCTTTTGAGAAACTTTTTAATAAACCTCTAGATTACCAATCCCTTAGAACTTTTGGATCTCTTTGTTTTGCCACAAATACTATTGCTCATAAAGATAAATTTTCCCTAAGATCCTTCAAATGTGTATTTCTTGGCTACAACATAGGTTAAAAGGCTTATAAGTTGTATGACTTAGATAGCCACAAGACATACTTGTTTAGAGATGTGATCTTTCATAAAGATGTTTTTTCTTTTGAAACTCAAAAAGAAACTGAATCTTTTGACTTTTCCTTGCTTTCCAATGCTATGCTTGATACTAAAGATTATGATCACAATGAACCTAATGATGAACTCTTTTCTTATCTTCATTCTGATACATCCATTTCTTAGTCTCCTCAAAGTTTGAATCAAAGCCTTACTAATTTTGAACCTCAGCCATGCCATGATCATAATCTATTAAGGCATAGCTCTAGAGTTAAAAAGAAACTAGCTTGGCTCAATGACTATGTTTCAAATGTCAATACTTTTACTTCACATAAATCTGTCCAAATAATTTTCCTAGCTGGCTTTACAAGAGATAACAGCAAACTTTTCTACACTTCTAAAATTTACCATTTTTATACAAAAACCAACATATCTTCTACTTATATGAGTTTTTTAGCAAATGTATCCACTATAAAGAAGCCAACTTCATATGATCAAGCTTGTACTTAGAAGGAATGGATTGAAGCCATAGCTAGGGAAATTAAGGCCCTTGAGTCTATTCAAACATGGGAGATTACTGATTTGCCACCTCAAAAGAAAACCATTGGTTTAAAATGGGTGTATAAGGTGAAGTTGAAACCTGATGGCATCGTGGATAAATATAAAGTTGGACTGGTGGCAAGGGGCTTTAATCAAGTGGCTAGGATTGACTACTTGGATAGTTTTTCTCATGTTGCCAAGCCAATCACTGTGAGGACTTTATTTGCCTTAGCTATTGGTAAAAATTGGCCTGTACATCAATTGGATGTTAATAATGGATTCCTTCATGGATATATAGTGGAAAAAATATATTTGGACCTTCCAAAGGGATATAAAGGGTTAGAACTTGGACAAGTATATAGGTTGTTGACTCTGTATGGACTGAAATAGGCCTCCAAGCAATGGAATCTGGAACTCACTAGATAATTATAGGAGTTTGGCTTTAAACAGTCAGCATATGATTACTGCCTATTCATTAGACAACTTAGCACTTCATTTTTAACATTACTGGTCTATGTGGATGATCTATTGGTGGCTAGAGATAATCAAGATGACATTCTCGAAGTTAAAAAATTTCTAGTTAACAAGTTTACAATAAAGGATCTAGGACATGCAAAATACTTTCTTGGTATTGAGATAGCAAGAAGTAATGATGGTGTTTACTTGAATCAAAGGAAGTATACTCTAGGCATTCTTGAAGATAATAGTTTATTGGGTTGTAAACTAGCTTCTACTCCTCTCCTAAAGGGCCTCAAACTAACTGCTAAAGGAAATCTTTATTCTAATCTTACTCAATTCAAAAGATTGATAGGGAGACTTCTATATCTTAACCTTACTAGCCCTAACAACACTTACAACGTGCAATAACTTAGTCTATTTGTTAGCTCCCTCATGGTTGATCATTAGAATGCGGCCACTTATGTCCCTAGATACTTGAAGGGATGCCTCTCAAAGGGCCTCTTCTTTGCTGCTCAAAACTCTCTTGCTTTGACAACTTATTCCTATATAGATAATGTTTCTTGCTTGGATAATAGAAGGTCTGCCATAGGCTATTGTGTCTTCTTGGGTAGCTCTTTGATCTCTTGGAAAATGAAAAAGTAATCCACGATTTTTAGGTCTTTCGCTAAAGTAGAATATTGAAGCATGGCATTTACCATATGTGAGCTACAATAGATAACATACCTCTTTAGAGATCTTCAGATTCAAACTACCATGCCCATTCCTTTACTCTGTGATAACCAAGAGATTATCCACATCATCGAGAACCCCATTTTTCATGTGAGGATGAAGCATCTTGATATTAATTGTCATTTACTTTGTGATCTTTTCCAGCACAGTTTCATCATTCCCAAACATGTCTCCACATCTCTATAGCTCATTGATATCTTCACCAAAGTGCTCTCAAACCCCTCTTTCCATCACATTTTGTCCAAGTTGGGCTTGCATGACATTCACGAAGCTCTAACTTAAGGGAGGGATGTTAATATTTCTATTTTTTTATTTAGTTAGTTAGCTACGTAGTTAGTTTGTTAAGATATTAGCTGCTAACCCTAATTAATTTCTAATCCATTTTTAGTTAGTCTTAACTAACCTTTTTTTTCACCTTTGTATATATATAGAGGTCTCTGCTCTTTGTAAACTTACTTGAACATAATAAAATTTCTCCTCACAAATTCCATTTTTTCTTTTCCTCTGCTCTTCTTTGAAATGGTTGAGTACCTTTTTGTTGAGGCCTATTATTTGTTTATATGTTAGGAATTAAGACTAAACTGAGTGGCATCTCAACTATGGATTATCCTGAGTGGGGTATTACAAAAGTGGTATTAGAGCCTAGATTTGTCAATGACCTAGGCATTAAGTATCATCAAGATTTGTGACTGGCCTTTTTTTTAAGTTAGTTTGAGTATGAATTTTAGGTCTTATGTGTACTTGGGGAACTACTATATGATTCAAGGAATTAGGATGAATTTGATCAATTAATGTTAGTAGGATGAGCTTATGTACTATAGAATCTCTATAAGAATTGTAGTTTATTGTAGATTGATTAGAACTTGTGAAACCATGAGTATAATTTGAATTTTTATCTAACCCTTCATTTTCTTTTATTCTTAGAAGCTCGAGGGAGTTAATAGAATTGATGGCATTGCAAGGAAGTTCTGGAACACTTCTTTTGCCAAGAACTAGATAATAGGAGAGACCTCCCGAGTGATAGGTCAATGACCAACAGGCTCCAAGGTAAGAGGCACCTGCTTATTCACAAGCCATGTAGAAAAAAGAAGTTTCGCAAACCCTTTCAGTGGGCTAGCCAACAAACCCAAGGTATCTAAAAGAATTAAGATTTATATCATAGGATCAATAGCTAGGTAGTGGAGCATAAGCTGCCAATAAGATGATTGAAGATCAAGCATTGGAATGATTTCTTTGTTTCAATCCCCCAAAGTTCTTAGGAGGCCCTGATAATAAAAGAGCTGCAAAATGGATTGAGAGTTTAGAGAATACTTTTGAGATACTACATTATTTAGATGAGTGGTGGGTTTAATTTGCCATGTTCATTCTGAAAGGTTTTGCCCAAAGTTAGTGAAAGATGATTGATTGAAGATGGATGACTAAAGGAATCTACTAAACTTAGGAAAATTTCACCTGAGACTTCATAAGTTAATATGTGCTAGAAGTGGTAAAACAAGCAAAAAAAAGAGTATTATTGAACTTGGTAACAAGGGGCACAGTTTGTAAGTCAGTACGAGGCCACTTTTAGCTAACTGATACAATATGCTCTCAACATACAAGATGATAAAGGTTGATAGACTCGATAATTTGTACAAGGGTTGCAACTGAAATTGAGAAAGGGTCTGGCCATTTATGATCTAATGAACTACAATCAGGTAATAAGCAAAGTACTGCAACTTAAGTTAGAGCAGTAAAATATTTGAGAAATTGAGGTAGGGGCAAAAAATATAAGATTCACCTTGATAGGCAAAGTAATGTTAGAAGAAAATAATTGAAACTCTAAGTTGAAAGGACTGCCTAACGAGCCTTTTAATTTGGCGAGATACCAAAATTGGCTCAAAGATGGTACAGAGACAATGTGGATCCTGTGGGGGATTTAACCATGAGGAGTTTACATATTAGAAGAAACAAAGTAGGTATGTAGGTTGCGGTAACAACTAATGCTTCTTAAAAGATTGCCTTAGAAGAAAAAGGCCAACATCTGTAGGGAAAGGAAAGTAAGTAACATGAACTAATAGAAAGCATGCAATATGGACTCGGCCCTATCCTTAGATAGAAAAAGAAGCACCAGATCCTTTTGAGATGGTACAAGGTATGATTTCTAATTTTAGCAATTATGATAATGCCATATATGATCCTGGTGTTTTGCTTTTTTTCATGCTTATAGCAATTCCTTGAACTAAATATACAACCCAAAGTTATAATTTGTCAAAATAGAAGTTTAGACACCATATATCGAGATTGCCCAGATAACAATTGGGGATAAATTATATCCAGCCAATCTCACACAGATGCATATCCAAGAATATAATGTGATACTCTAAAAGGTTGGTTGTATAGCCATCAGGCACAAGTGAATTGCAATATTAAATGCATCATTCTTAGAGATGAGATACCAACTCTAGCACACCTTTCCATAATAATATCTCCTCGATGCTAGCTATATCTACTTTAGAGACCAAATAAACTTTGAAGTAAGATAGGCAAGGATTCCTAACATATCTTATCAACAAACCGCAAGATACAGTTTAAAATTGAGGAAGTGGAAGTGGTAGCTGAATACTCAGAAGTATTCTAGAAGTATTATTTAACCTTCTATGGGGACAAGAATTTTTTCCAAGCTGAAGTTGAAGTAAGGGTACTACCAGTTGGAGACTAGAAAAGACCACATAAAGCACTTATACGTAGTTCTTGGAACCTTGAGAAAGAATTAATGGTACGTAAAAATTTAGCAAGCCCAAACCCTAAATCAAGAATGTGGTTTTTCTTGGGTATATTATGTCCTAAGATAGGGTAGAGATTGATCCCTCTAAGATAAAGGTGGTAGTCAATTGGAAAAGACTGAAAAATGTGGTAGAAGTTCATAGCTTTTTGTGTCTTGTCGGCTAGTAATGAAGATTTGTGCAGCACTTTTCTAAAATAGCTTACATGTTGACTAAATTAGCTCAAAACAAGTTAACCATTTGATTAGAATGAGGATCTGAACATGACATATCATGATGGATGAAAAATTAGAAGACTGCAATTCTTCCATCACCTATTACCCAAAAAGGTAAATGTAGTGACTAATACTTTAAGCCGAATGGCTAGAATGGCTTACTTACTAGGAATAGAGACATTAGAAAGCCAAAAAATGGATGCTATGTTGAAATTAATACAGCAAATGGGATTGCAGAGATAAGTGCAGTCTGAATTACAAGATGAACTATGACAAACCCCAAGCCAATGATATATAGATGTTGAAGTAGATGGAAGGGTTAGAAGTTTTGAAAAGTCTGAGTTTAATACCGACAATCAAAGTATTTTTCTATTCCACAAGAAATATGTGTGCTAGAAAAAGTGAAAGGGAGATTATTAGTAACACACACAAGTTAAGATATACGATGCATCTAAGAGACATAAAGATATATCAACACTTGAAGAAGTAATCCTAGCGGAATTTAATGAAGAGAAAATATAGATCAATTGATCGAATCTATTTATTTTTGTCAGTCAAAATAGTACTTATATGAGAATCTGAGGACTGATTCTTTTAAGGGGAGAGGTCTGTAACACCTCTAAAATTTGGTATTTTTGAAAAATAAGGATTTAGGAATCAAGATATTGGTTGATTAGATTTTAGGACTCAAAAAATAAATAAAATGGACTTCATTGCAAGGAAATGGAAGGTTTTGCGGTCGAATCAAAATTTAAGAAGATTTGATTGGACCATTTTAATAAATTTTGTAGGTTTGCATGGAATTATTTAGGTTAAAGGGGCAAATGTTATGTACTCACTAGTCTAGGGGCTAAATTGAAGAGTTAGCAAACTTAGGAGAACTTAATTGAAAATATCAAGAAATATTCAGGGGCTAATTGGAAATCTCTAAAAGTTACCCCTTTGATCCCAGCTGTTAAGCTAGAATGCATTGATAAGTTGCTCCCAATTGTTATGCTTGGGATGTGTTAATATATCCTGGCTAATCAGTTGACTAATTAACTGTCTAATTAACTATCAGATTGACTAATTGACTGATGAGTTGACCGAGTGACTTACAGACCAATTGACTAATTGACTGGCTGATTAACGGAATGACTGGTATAAGGAGAATCTGATATACCTATCCTATTTTGATTCATTAGACGGTATACATTACTCAGGATTATTTTATTTCGATTGTATTGCAACTGTTTGTATTCTACACATGGAGCAATAAGGATGGTGTAGTTTTTTACTCTAGATTGGGCTGATGTTTAGGCCAAACAAGCCATTTGCATTTTCTCTCGTACTGATTCAGTTGAGACAAATAATTTCTCCCGAACTAATCCAGTTTGGATAACCTTAGGCTATCTGAGCCAAAAAACTACATTGAATATGCACCTACTATTAACCTTGAATTTGTTATTAACTGTGTCTTGATACATTTATGTTCTAACTACATTGTTAGTTGGTTTATGATCTATTGAATTGTTTTCTCTTCAATAGAGTCCTTATGAAATATTACTGATTATTATCCCTCACTAAGTCCGTTGGACTTGCCCCCCCATTTTATCTTTGATTTCTCAAACAAGATTAAGTGATGAACTTGAATTGAAGGCTAGGATCAGCGAATATATTTTGTAAGAAATGATGTCTATAAATGTTGATGGGCACCCTTGGATATTTTGTATAACTTAGAATGTTGTGAATGTAGGATTGAATCAATATCTGCCGTATGTATATAATGCGGTGTGATGAATATTTTGAAACTATTGATGGTATGCATTTAGTATCTATGATGTGTGTTATAGGATCATTTAAGGCTTGTATATAGTTTTTTGTGGAGGTTTGTTTATTGAAATCCACTACTATTTCTGATAAGTTTGAAAAGTTCGTTGTGGGCTTATTGTTTGTGTATGTGTTAGAAATTAAGACTGAAATGAGTGACTTTTCAACTAGGGGTTATCTCAAGTGGGGTGTTACATCAGTAAAACAATATTTTTTTCATTTTGTACTATTCTAAAGTAGTATACCATTTTCAACAAAGGAATCATTTTTTTCATTTTCAAACTTGTGTGTGTGTGTGTGTGTGTATCATTTTGAAAACTTGTAATAGCTCTAATTTATAGATAATTTAACACCTAATAACTAAGTAAATGATATTGTTTTATCCTTCCAAGATAACAGGATTCATATTAAATTTAATATAATATTCTCTTACATCATAATCACTATCTTATTAAATAATTATTATTTTTGTAGCATAAAAAAATAATTATTTTTTACTATCTTTCCAAGATAATGTGGCTCACTTCAAATTTATTAATACTTTTTACCCCAATATAACTTTTTGGCTGATGGGACAAAAAGAAAAGCATGAGATCTAGAATCAATAGGACAAAATGAAAATGTGAGATCTATAATCAATTAAATAATAATTAATAATATTGCTTTAAAATTTTTAACATTATTATATTTAAAAATTGATTTCAATACACATTTTTTTAAAAGTTTTTTACAATACATTTAATATATTTTTGTTTTCACCCTCAAAACAATGATAAATCGAGAATGGAAATAGAAGTAACAATCCATCCAGCCCTTGGCTTCATCGCTTGTGGTTGGATTTATTTCACCCCTAGAATTTCATAACTAATTAAATTTCTCTTCAAATTTACCAAGACTTTGAGTATTGATCCAAGTAAACATTCTCTATATGGGTAAGAAATAGGGACCAATCATCAGTTAGTTGGATCTAATTTGATCTAGGTGTGATGGACTTCACTAGGTAGTAGCGGGCTTGTCGATTGAATCCTAAGCCCCAATAACCTAATTCTTCCAGCACACAACAAAAGCCATTTGTAGCTAAAGTGGGTTGCAAGATTTCCTGAGGGCTTAGGCTTGAGCACTATTTGGTAAGGTTGCACCTTGCCTTGAGCAATAAGGGACTATTGCAGTAGGAGTCATAAGGTTGACTGACTACAATAAATACTAGTTTGATCATCGCATTTAATTATTAGCCTATTAGAAATGTTTAACGTTGTTTTTCATTTTACTACTACATAATGCATAACTGTTTTTCACTGTCTTCTCGAATGTTTATATATGGTTTCAGTGTTATTCAAGTATTTATAATTATTTTTTACTATTTTTCTCAAGTATTTATCACTGAGCATCTTTTGATCATGATATATTTTTAAACACACATTGCACACACTTGGCTTTCACTGAGTTATTTACTCATACTCTGTTTTTCTTTAACTTTTTTCTAGCAAACCTAGACCTAACCATATTGAGGAGGTGGATCCACTTTCGACGAGAATCAAAACTGAAGTATTTTGGGTAGCATTTGATAATGTTAGCTTGTTAGTTTTCTTATAGATTTTAGTTGAGGTTAGAGTATTGTTATTTAAGTTTTATGCTGCAAGATTTATTAAATTTATTTTTTTATTGTTGGTGTTCATTTGTTCAATATCATGATTTTGGATTAGATGACCTCTATTTTTGGGATTGAGTTTCACAACTCAAGACTAGACTCCATGGTTTGCGTAAAACATATAGAAAATTTCATTACTACATTTATTTGTATATTACCATTATTTGAATTTTTATGAATTTTATTTATTAATTATTTTAAAATTTTGTGGTCAAATTATAATTTTTACATATTTGATTTCATTTATTTGAAACTGTTGGGGCCGAATTGCAATTTTTGAGGACTTGATAGCACATTTTTGGAGAGGATTGTGGCTTGCATGAAAGACCATAAGTCAACCAGGTCTTGGACTCAATTGCATGACTTAAATTCCTTGAGGACTAAATTCCAAAAATGAAAAATTTGATTTTAAAAGAAAATAGGCAGCAAATTCTTCTCCATTTTATTCATTTCTTCTCATTTTCTCCTTCTCTTTTTTTCTCCCGTTTATCGCTTCTATTTTTTTTCTCACTTGAATTATTCAATCACCTCCCCACACCTTCAACTCTCCATTGACGCCAAGATGCACGGTTGACGACCACCAAAGAGCCACCCCAAGAGGAGGTCAAAAATAGGTTCACGGTGGAGTAGCTTGGTTACGAGTTTTTTGGCGACTAATGTCCATTCTAAAAGATGGTCTAGGTAGCATTGATAAGGGGAACACTGTGGAAGCATTGCATGGCGGTGAAACATAGTGGTAGGTGCGAAAATTAGCATCAGACCTTGTAAATCATGAAGACTTTGGGATAGTTTTTTGAGAGTTTTTAGATGGCCATTGTTGGAACCAAGGATATTGTTGGAAAGTTATCAGTGAGAGAAGTCTCAGGGTGGTGGCATTCAATTTTCTAGTGGCGGTGGACGGTGATCGACGGCAGTGGAGGCAGCGGCGGCAACGGCGACGGCAGCAGTGAAGAGATAATTTTCTCATCTCTACAGGATGATCACACATGTGCTATTAGTTTGTGAATTTGAAATTTCAATGGTGAATTTGAATTTTAGCTAAGTTACACCTTGTTATATATATATATGTATACATTTGTACTTTTTTATTTAGCATTATACATGCTGGAATAGAATTTTGGGAATGAGATGAGAAGTTTATATATATATATATGCATATGTTGATCGAGCCCTATGCAACGAATAAGGAATTTAGAAATGTGAATTATGGACCCAAATTTATGCATAATACCTAAATTGGACTTTAATTATGATATTAAGGATTATATTATAAGTTTGAATGGTATTTTATTTAGAATTGATTTGGAATTAACTGTGTGTGTGATTAGGATTATGTTATGACGATGATATTGTATATGAGAATGAAATTAATTATGGAATTATGCAATTTTGAGATATTAAGTTTAAATGATGAAAGATTATATCAATGAGGATTAGTATATCCTGATAAGTGAAACAGTTGTGGGATTTAAGCCGTACTTGGGTAATATTAATGTTGTTAGCCATTGTAAGGTAATAGTATTATTTAAGTTTTAAACTATCATCTTAATGGGTTAATTAGTAATTTTGAATTAATAGTAAGCATGATGATTATATATTAAAGAGTTGAACAAGGATTTTGACTGTAATCATGCTCTCTTGGTTAGGTGATGAGGAGTTAGGTATTGAAGATCAATGAACTGTTGATTTGACTACATTACTAGGAAAACTAAGATGAGGGTCTCCCACTTTAGGTTATTCCTTCATACAAGCTTACTCATTACTTGTTGAAAACCCTTGCGAAGGTCTGCTATTTGCCCTTGTTGCATTTATTTATTTTTATGGCTTAACCTATATAGGGGTTCATGTGTTTGATTGTACCTACTCTTAACTTGCTTGATTATACATGCTTATTTGTTTGAGATCTATTTTTGATTGTGCACTTGATCGTACTCAATTATTTGATTGTATACCCCTGTTTATGTTAGTAATTATATTGCTCTGTTAAATTGTTCTTGATTGTTTTGGCACCTAGAACTCCTATGTGTCATGGTTGGTACTTGTTATGTTTGGTTCTTGATATTGTTCTATTATTAGTTGCCCTATTGGCATATCCAATTATTTGATTCATACTTGACGTATTTATTGTACTTGTTGTACTTGTCTTACTTGCTTGGAGATAGTACTTAGGCCGAGTGCCAATCCTTTGTAGAATGCTTGGATACATGGGACACACCTTGCAGTCTACCTGGGTGTCCACGATACACTAGGAATTTCCTTTTGAGTATCAATAGTGCATTAGGGATTTCCCCTTAGGCATCGTAATACGCCATACGGTCCATAAGGGCACACGAATTATATGCTGAGCTATCACGCTTAGAAGTACTTGTTTGAATCATATAAGGTGAATATATAAATGTCTTACTTGTTATGTTGGAATGCATATACTATAAGAGATTACTCGTTGTGCTCGTTCTTACTTCTTTGTAATTGCTCTTGGAGAAATAACGCATGTGAGCTTCCTATTATTATTATCATTTTTGCTTGGATCATAATTACACTTGTATTGCTTGTTGATTTTAAGTCTGTTAAGATGTTCTCTTTCTTTGACAGATTCGTATTATTGCTTAACTATATATATCCCTCACTAAGTCCATTGGACTTACCCCCATTTTCCTAATTTTTGCAAGTAAAACTGAATAAGCATGAAAGTTTTGACCTAACAGAGAGAGAAGCTCTCTTTTGTAATAATAGATGTGCTAAAGTATTTATGGGCCTTAAGAATGTTACATATGGACTTAGAGATGTTGTTAAATGCCAAAGTTACTATAAGTACTTTGGGATTGTACATATATGCTTTATTAATCCTTAAGAATGAACTTTGATTTGATCACTATCATTTTGTAAATATGATTGAGATGATAATTTCTGCTGCTTATGGTTCGTTGGTATTTAAAAAATTTTCCTTAGGGTTATAATGTGTATTTCATGTCCCAATTTAGGATTGAATTATTTTGCTATTTCAGTTTGAGGTTACCTTGAGTGGGGTGTCACTGGTGGTATTAGAGCCTAGGTTTATATGACTTAGGTGTTGAACATATAGTAAAACCTATAGTAATTTCTATTTGGGTTAGCTTGAATGTGCATTTGGGGGTATGATAGGATTGTTAGGATATGGCAAGATCGTTAGAAGATAGTAGAACCCTAAGGCTTGAGTTTAGATTCTATTGCTTGATATTGATGAAATAAATCTTTTTGAATTATTGCAGGATAGCTAATAGCTTTGGTAACAACTTCTATTTTTGACGACTATATATTAGTTTCCTTATTAGTCTTAAGCCGTTTAAATTTTGGAGGTTGATCTATCTTGTTCTTATTTTCTTTACTCAAATGATGATTAAGTCATGTTGGCTGAAGCGTGGTATGTGGCTTGTGTTTGTAAGGTTGAAATATTGAGAAAACAATGGTCTGAGAGGGAGACCTTCAAGCTCATGCACCTCATGCTCCCGATTGGAGAGCACCTGTTTATCTATATCACTTGCTCGATAAGGAAGTTTCTCAAACTCCCCCGATGAACCAATTAAATGAGAATTCTCTAGCAGAGCCAATATATCATGAGAGACAAAGATGTGGTCAATCAGCTCATCAATGAGCCAATAGAGCTGGAGTAGCAAAAATAGTTCTAGATGATCGAGCTTTGGAATGGTTTTTGTGATTTTAGCCTTCAAAATTCTATAGAGAGCCAGATGATCATAAAGTAGAAGAGTGGTTGAAAGATTTAGATAATATATTCAAAACTTTGAGATATCTGGGTGAACAAAGGGCATGGTTTGCCACAATTCTTTTGATGGGTCCTGTAAGGAGTTAATGGAGAATGGTGGAGATGGATAGAGGTAGAAACTTTTCAGACTTAGGAGAATTTCACTTAAAAATTTAAGGACAAGTATATACCTTTAGTGACCAAGCAAACAAGAGAAAGAAAATTTATGGACCTGATTCAAGAGAATCAATCTGTTAGCTAGTAAGCCACATTTAGCCAGTTAGTGCAATACGCCTTATATGTCCAAGGAGATAAGAGTCTACAGACTGGATGATTTATTTAAGGACTATGACTAGACCTAAGAAGAGGCTTGGCTACTTGGGAATTATAGAATTTCAATTTAGCTATGAGTAAGGCCCTTCAATTGGAGATGAAAATGCAAGAAATCCATAAGATTGAGGACCAAGGTCGAAAAGGAAGACCTTACATAGGAGGGCAAAGTGGCACAAGCAAAAAGAAACCTAAACTTCAAGTTGGAGGTGTTTCCCCATAAAATAATCAAACGAATAAGATGATAGAGTCGGATCAGGGTAAAGCACTGATGAAATATGGATACTACAAAGCATCGGGCTACGATGAGATAAAATGTTGGAAGAAGCAAGGCAAATGCTTGCAATGTGGAAGTGACCAGCATTTTATGAAAAATTACCCTAAAATGAGAGGTCCACTACCTACAAGGAAAGGGAAACAAGCAATGGGAATTGGCGAGAAATAGAAGATTTGGGATCGTGCTTATGCTCTTACAGGTGAAAATGCTCTTGATCCTAATAACGTGGTGGAAGGTATAATTTCTATCTCTGATATTCTTAGTAAAGTGTCGTATGACCCTGGTGCCTCATTTTTCTTTATATCTATTACATTGTCTCATAAATTGAATGTGTCACCTGAGACTACGACATATCAAATAGAGGTTAGAATACCTTTGGGTAAAGGTTTAGTAATAGATATTAGTATCAAGATTGCTTGATTATGATTGAAGACTGAATGTATATAGCCAATCTTATATAGATGCCCATACAAGGTTATGAGATGATACTTGGAATAGAATAGCTATATCATCACCAAGCATAGGTGAATTGTTTCACCAAGTGCATCACCCTTGGTGGGGAGACATTAATGTCAACGCACCATACATCCAATAATGTATCCCCAATACCAATTATCTTAGTGATGGATGATAGATAAATTCCAAGAGAAGGTACCTCATCAATATACCCTAGGACACCGCAAAACTTGAGAACGTGAAAATGGTAGCCAAATATCCAGAAGTATTCACTAAAGAATTAAATTTGTTGCCCCCAGATAGAGAAATCGAATTTGTCATTTATATTTTACCAAGAGCTACACCATTTTCAAAGACCCTTTATCGAATGGCCCCAACTAAGCTTAAAGAACTAAAGAATTAGCTTCAAGAATTGTTGGCAAAGGGATTCATTAGACTGAGCACATCTTTGTAAGGAACCCCAATACTGTTTATCAAAAAATTGGATGAGACCTTAAGGATGTGCATCGATTATCGAGAATTGAACAAGCTCACTATTAAGAATAATTACCCTTTACCTCTTGTAGAAGAATTATTCAATCTACTGTAAAGGTTGAGGATTTTTTCAAAATTAGATCTAAGATAAAGGTACTATCAATTGAAGATCAAGGAGAAAGATATTCCTAAGACTGCTTTCAATTCTCGGTATAGTTATTTTGAATTCATGATGATGCCTTTTAGGCTAACCAATACACTGGCAACATTCATGGACTTGATGCATTGGGTTTTTAGACTGTATTTAGACCAGTTTGTAGTCATCTTCATTGATGACATTTTGGTATTCTTCAAATCCAAAGAAAAACATGCCAAATACTTACACATAGTCCTCAGGACTTTGAAGAAACATTGACTATATGTTAAATTTAGCAAGTGTGAATTTTGGATGGTGAAAATAACCTTTTTAAGGCATGTTATAACCTAACACAGAATTGAAGTTGACCCCTCCAAGGTGGAAGCAATAGTCAACTCGAAGTGCCCTAGGAATGTTATGGAATTTAGAAGTTTCTATTATCGAAGATTTGTTCAGGATTTCTCTAAGATGGTTGGCTTATTAACTAAGTTGACGCAAAAGGATTTTCCTTTTGATTGGAATGATAACTGTGAAAAGAGCTTTCAGGAGTTAAAATAATGGTTAACTACAACTTTAGTCCTAACTCTTTCAGATGGCTTAGAAGGCTTTGTGGTATATATAGATGCTTCTAATAAAAGGTTGGGATGCATGTTGATGGAAAAAGGATGTGTGATTGCCTATGCCTCTAGAAAGTTAAAACCCCATGAAGAAAATTACCCAACACATGATCTAGAGCTAGCCGTGGTCATATTTGCATTATCAGAATGGACGCATTACCTCTATGGTGCTACCTTTGCGGTGTATGTGGACCAAAAGAGCCTCAAGTATTTGTAGTCATAGAAGGATCTAAACATGAGGTAGTGCCGACGGATAGAGTTCCTAGGATACTATGATTTCTCCATCACCTACCACCCTAACAAAGCTAATGTAGTAGCTAATGCATTAAGCCGAAAAACCTGGTTGACTTATTTGCAAGTAACAGAAACATTTTGTATTAAAATTTAAGCAACATGTTTGGGTTCTAAGATAAAAGTACAGCTAAAACTATATGATAAAATTTGACGAGCTCAAGTTGGAGATGAATGGATAGTGAAACAAAAAAAAATGTCAATAGTGTCGAAGGATCCGAATTCAATGTTGATGAAGAAGGTACCCTTATGTTCCAGAAAAGGATATGTATGCTGAAAGAAATCAAAGAAAATCTGTTAAAGGAAACACATAAGACTAGATATACGGTACACCCAGGAAGAGCTAAAACGTATTGAGATTTAAAGAAATAATTCTGGTGGGAAGGGATGAAAGGCGATATAGCAAATTATGTACAAAAGTATTTGACTTGTCAACTGGTAAAGGTAAAGGACCAATTACTAATAGCTTGAGGAGGATACAATAGTGTGTAGGTTGTAGGAGACCGCTGGACCAAGTCAGTGCACATCTTGCCAGTGAGAAAATACTATCGAGTCAAAAAACTAGCAGATCTATATATTAAGGAAATTGTTCGACTACACAAAGTCCCAACTAGCATTGTATCAAATTAAGATCTAAATTTTATGTGGAGGCTCTTGAAGAGTCTACGGGAGCATTTGGGAACAAAACTAAAGTTCAATTCTACTGCCCATCCTCAAACAGGCAGGCAATCAAAATGACTTATTCGAATTTTGGAGGATATATAGAAGGCTTGTGTACTAAACTTTAGAGGAAATTAGATGCAGCATGTTTCATTGATTGAGTTTGCCTATAACAATAACTATCAATCAATAATTTAGATGGCATCGTACGAGACTTTTTATGGTAAAAAATGTTAATCTCTAGTACATTAGGATTTGGAGAAACATAGTAGCAGTAATGATCAGTCTCCAAATACCATAAGACCTAAGTTGATACAAGAGATAATTGAAAAGGTACAAGTGATCGAATAGAAAAAGAGTGTGGCCTAGGATAGATAAAAAAGTTATGCAGGCACTTAGAGGAAAGATCTAGAGCTTGAAGTTAGAGATCAAGTATTCCTTCAGAGTTTCCTAAGGAAAGGTGTCAGAAGAATTGGTAAAGGTGGAAAACTTAGCCTGAGGTATGTTGGGCCCTACGAGATCTGTGAAAGGATGAGATCAATTGTATATCATCTCAAGTTACCCTAAGATCTAAGAGGAAAACATGATATCTTCCATGTGTCATAGCTTTGAAAGTACTATCCTAACTCTTCTCACATTATATCACCTGAATGTAGGTAATTGAAAGGTGATCTAACATACAAAGAGCAACCCGTACGTATCTTGGATCGATAGGTCTGAGAACTAAAAAATTCAAAGATCCCCCAAGTGAAGGTGTTATGTCGCAATCATAACATTGAGGAAACAACATGGGATAGAGAAAATCTCATGCGCTAACAATATCTTGAACTTTTCCAAGTTTCAAGTGAGAATCTAAAGACCATATTCTGTTAAGGGGTGAATCTATAACACCCTTAGAAATTTTTGTGATTGCATTCATAGGTATATTATCATTATTTGAATTTTTATGAATTTTATTTATTAAGTATTTTAAAACTTTTTGGTCAAATTATAATTTTTACATGATTTCATTTGTTTGAAACTATTGGGGTTGAATTGCAATTTTTGAGGACTTGATTGCACATTTTTGGAGAGAATTGGGGCTTGCGTGAAAGACCCTATGTCAAATAGGTCCTGGACTCAATTTTCTGACTTAAATTCCTTGAGGACTAAATTGAAAAAATGAAAATTTTGATTTTAAAAGAAAATAGGCAACAGATTTTTCTCCATTTGCTTTCTTTCTTCTCATCTCTTCTTTCCTTTTTTTTTTCTCCCCCTCACCATGACCAACCACCGGCGGTGGCCATTTTTTTCACACTTGGATCGATCAATTACCTCCCCACACGTTCAGCTCTCTATTGACGCCCACATGCATGGCTGACGACCATCGGAGCGCCACTGCGAGAAGTAGCCAAAAATGGGTTCATGGTGGAGCAACTAGGTTTTGAGATTTTTGGAGACTAAGGGGTTTTCTAGGTAGTATTCAACTAGGGGAACACCTTAGAAGCATTACATGGCTATGAAATGTGGTGGCGAGGGTTGAAACCAGTGGTGGAGCTTGTAAATTATGAAAAATTTAGGGCAATTTTTGGAGGGTTTTTAGGTAGCCATTGTTGGAACTAAGGGTATCATTGGAAAGCTCTCAGCAAGAGGAGTCTTAGGGTGGTCATGCAGAACTTTCTATCGGCGGCAAACAGTGACGAATAGTGGTAGAGAGATAGTTTTCTCATCTCGACACGATAATTGCACCTATGCTATTGGGTTGTGGTTTCAGAATTTCGATGGTGAATTTGAGTTTTAGCTTAGTTATACCTTATTATACATATATATGCTATGCATGTTGTACTTTTCTTATTTAACATTATACCTGTCGGAGTAGAATTTTGGGGATAAGATGAGATGTTTATATATATACATGTGTTCATTAAGCCCTATCTAAGGAATAAGGAATTTAGAAATGTGAATTACGAACTCAAATTTATGCATAATGATAAAATTGGACTTTAATTATGATATTAAGGATTATATTAAATGGTATTTGATTAGGATTGATTAGGAATTAACCATGTGTGTGATTATGATTATATTATGACCATGATCTTGTATGTAAGAAGTGATTAATTATGAAATTTTGTAATTTTGACATATTAGGATAAAATGATGAAAGATTATATAAATGAGGAATAGTATATCCTAATAAGTGAAATAGATGTGGGATTTGAGCCACACTTGGATAATATTAATGTTGTTAGTCGTTGCAAGATGGTAGTATTGTCTAAGTTTTAAACTATCATGTTAATAAGTTAATTAGTAATTTTGGATTAATAGTAAGCATAATGATGATATATTAAATAGTCAAACAAGGATTTGACTATAATCATGCTCTCTTGGTTAGGTGATGAGGAGTTGGGAACTGAGGATCGATGAACTATTGAGTTAACTGCATTATTGACAAAACTAAGGTGAGGGTCTCCCACGTTAGCTTATTATTTTGTACAAGCTTACTTATTATTTGTTGAAAACCCATGCAAGGATCTGCCATTTAGCTTTGTTACATCTATTTGTTCTTGTGGCTTAATCACTATGAGGGTTCATGTCTTGATTGTACCTACTTGTAACTTGCTTGATTGTATTTGCTCATTTGTTTGAGATCTGTACTTGATTGTTCACTTGATCGTACTCAATTGTTTGATTGTATACCCCTACGTGGGCTAGTACTTAAATTGCTTTGTTAAATCGTTCTTGATTGTTTTGTCACTTAGAACTTCTATATGTTTTGATTAGTACTTGTTATGTTTGGCTCTTGGCATTGTTCTATTATCAGTTGCCTTGTCAGCATATCCAATTGCTTGATTCATACGTGATGTACTTATTGTACTTGTCGTACTTAGGCCGAGTGCCAATCCTATGCAGAATGCAAGGATACATGGGACATGCCTTTCAGTCTACCTAGGTATCCATGATACATTAGGGATTTTCCCTTGGGTATCAGCGGTGTGCTAGGGATTTTATCCTGCGCATCGTAGTGTGTCATACAGTCCATATGGGCACACCAATTGTATGCCGAGTTGTCATGCTTAGAAATACTTGTTTGAATAGTATAAGGTGAATATATGCACGTCTTACCTATTTTGTTGGACTGCATATACTATAATAGATTGCTCGTTGCTCTCATTTTTGCTTGTTTGTAACTGCTCTTGGAGTAATAAGGCAGAAGAGCTTCTTATTGTTATTATCGTTCTTTCTTGAATTGTAATTGCACTTTTACTGCTTGTTGATTTTAAGTCTGTTAAGATATTCTCTTTCCTTGATAGATTTCTATTATTGCTTAATTATATATCCCTCACAAAGTCCATTGGACTTATCTTTGTTTCCCTTAAATTTTGCAAACAAGACATAATAGCCATGAAAGTCTTGACTTAATAGGAATAGAAGCTCTCTTTTGTAATAGTAGATGTGCTAAAGTATTTATGGGCCTTAAGAATGTTACATATGGACTTAGGGATGTTGTTGTATGTTAGAGTTACTATGGGTACTTAGGAATTCTACACATATGCTTTGTTGATCCTTAAGAATGAACTTTGATTTGATCACTATCGTTTTGTAAATATGATTGAGATGATAATTTCTGCTGCTTATGGTTTGTTGGTATTTAAAAGACTTTCCTTAGGGTTATTGTCAGTATTTCATGTCCCAGTTTATGATTGAATTGTTTTGATATCTCATCTTAGGGTTACTTTGAGTGGAGAGTCACAGTTTGATTTTGGGCTATGAAAATTCCATTAGTGAAGGTGTATTTTCTTATAGTGCCATCTACATATACATATATATATTTTAAATATTGGTGTTTGTCAGCGGCTACCATGGCAAGTTGTGGCGAGTAGCCTGGCAATGTTGCTTGGCATGGCTATGGCAACCTGCCAAGCAACTGGCGGTATTTTTTTTCTTTTTTTTCTTTTGTGGCCGCCAACAGCCATGAAAAACAGCTGCCAGCAAATATATGTGGCCATGGAAGTTGAGGGTGGGAGGATTGGGAGGTTTTATAGATGATGATATATATATATATACTCATATATGTTAATTTATATACATCATATATATGTATTTTGTGTACACGTATATGATAATATATTATATATTTTTAATATTTTTTTAAAAAAATAATATGATTTAATTTAAATCGTTAACTTTTTTAAAAAATCCGACAACTAATGAATAAGATTTTAATTAGTTTTTTTGCACAAAAACAAATACTTCGTTGCACCCTCCACGCATTAGCTACAACACCTCTCCTAGATGTGCTCGTTGCTTGACTTCTAAGAATATAAGTAAGTTGTTTCTTTGTGTGTGCGTATATATATAGATATTATTATTATTTTTTTCTCCTGGGGGCATTTTCCTGTTTAGACCATCATAGGTGACCCATTCAATGTGAACCAATAAATTTCTTTAAAGCATAGAATGATTGATATTTAGAGTATAATAGTCTTTTTTACATAAATTATTATAAAAACTTGGATATACAAGTACGTGACTAGTACCAACCTCTTTAAAGGTGCTTATAGCATAATTTGTGAAAGCACAAGAAGGCCATTTGATCTTTTTTTGTATTTTATCTTTTTTCCTTTTAACGTAAGGGTAAATTACAATTTACTATGTTTTATTAATACGTGCAAAAACACTTGGAGCCATTTAGATATGTATGAATCCTGTGACTTATCAATATTGGTGAAGTTAAAATGTCACTTGACCAATTTATTAATGGGATTCTCTAATAGATGACAACTTTGTACATTATAAATTAATGTGATTGAAATATTTGAATGGAACCAAATATAAACATTAATTAAACGGGTAAGAAATTGAACTAGATCCCGAGCAAAGAAAAAAAAGATTACGATTAGAATTAGGTGCCTAACTTCATTGACTCGCAAGAAAATAAAAATAAGAAGATGGACTACATCAACACTTGAAATTATTCAAACCTTATCAGGTTTGGGTTTATTATATTTTTCTCACTGGGTCGAATTTTCTGGCTGATCTGACTTCTTCTATCCAACGTTTGGCACCTCTCTAACATGATTCTTTTCATCAAGTTTAGGCCAAACTCTGTTGCACCAAAAATCATCAGTAATGCCTTGACCTTTGGGCACTAGCTAGAACAACAGTCCCCAAAGGGTTATCTTTAATAATGATGCCTTGGCTTCAGCGGGGCCCAAACCAAGCGGACTGGGCCATATGATCTTGTGCATGCTTTGCCCACAACACTTCACAAGGGTGATAAGGAGACCTCCCTGACATGGTTTTTTTTTCTTCCTTTCGATTTGATTTTTTATTTTTCTGTGAAAAAGTGAAATGTTGTTGTCTCTTATTTATGCACACTACTCATGATTGGTTATTGCAATCTTTGTTGATTATATTATTTAATAGCATATCTTATGTCTATCTATACTATTATATATAGCACAACAATATGGAACCTATAATTATACAATTTTGATTCTAATTGTACAATTTGCCAAATGACAAATTTTAGGAGTTTTAGTATTTTAATTCAATTAAAAAAAATTTAATAGTTGTTGATTATTATCTATAATCGATATGATTATATCTTATCTCTAACTTTCTTTCATTCAAAATTTGAAATATATTTAACAGTAGAGGAAATGTCATTAATAGTCCCTCAAGTTTTGATTTTTTATTACTTTAGTCTTCAATCTTTAAAACTTCATCTTTTAGTTCCTAGAATGAAAGACAAGATGGGGATTGTGGATGGGAATTGTGGATGGTGCGGGGTCCCCACCCCACAGTGATTGGCTATCGCAGCTACCCCCAGCAAATAGGAAAAATATTTTTTTCATCCTATAAAATTTTTCAACTTTCAATTTAT
>JACGDI010005461.1:1652544-1664282 GCA_014898725.1 Jacaranda copaia | reverse complement strand
AGAAAAATAAAAAGAAGAAAAGTAACATAGGGACTAAATTGGAACATAAAATCTTTTACAAGGACTAAAATAAAACAAAATAATATGGATTAACAATTTTACCCCTTAAAATATCACCAACGACCAATTTTCCGGTTAAAACCCGCAGGAAAGTGGACCTAGGGATGAATATGAAACTAAAAATAAACGTTAGGGACTAAAAGATGAAGTTTTAAAGATTGAGGACTAAAGTGATACAAAATCAAAATTTGAGGGACTATTAGTGACATTTCCTCTTAATAATATTTCATAATCTTTATTAAAGAGCAAGAAGTTTGAGAAATAAATAATTATAAATTAACTTATATGTAAGAGCTCAATTTATCAAAATCTTTAAAAATTAACCATTTTTACAATAGTATTTTTTTACAATAAAACTATATATAGAATATAACGAATAATTTAATATGAAGAATATTTGAAATATAAAAAGTTACTTCCTACAAAAACTATAAACTCTGTAACTTTATTTTTATACTCCTAATTTAAATTATTTTATTTTTTTAGCAATATAATGGAGAACTCTTTTTCAATTATTGAAATAAGTTTTTTCATATGGGACATATATGTAGTTGGTATAATAGAAAATATTCAAAAGCTTGATACTACTTAAATGACAAATAATATTATTTTTATATCTTTTAATATATATTTAAATAATTTTTTTATTATATTGCCTACTTTATTTTAATTTTTTGCTTATAATAAGTTATAAAAGAATATTTTTAAATAGATTAATGATGTCAAATCAAAAAATCTTGATTGAAAGTAAGTATCCATTTAATTAATTACACATATTTATATATTTACAAAAGAAAATTATATATGAGAAACTGATATTTTATCTTGAACTGAATGTTGAAACTTTACTTATTATTTTATTCATGTATATAATATATGTTATTTTATAATTTTAAAAATAATAAAATAACTATATATATACATAAATATAAATAAATTTTACTTATCATAGTTATATAGAATATTAAGAGATATTTTAGTTTATAAAAATTGCATGTTTGAAATTACGCATTGAATTAGTTATCAAATAATAACCTGATGTAAGTTATTTTAATAGACAAAGTATAAAGTGGTTTATATTTTTACTCTAACAAAAAATATTTGACATTT
Organism: Jacaranda copaia; assembly: GCA_014898725.1. Classification (NCBI taxonomy): domain Eukaryota; kingdom Viridiplantae; phylum Streptophyta; class Magnoliopsida; order Lamiales; family Bignoniaceae; genus Jacaranda; species Jacaranda copaia. Next base: position 1,663,112 of record JACGDI010005461.1, on the reverse strand, counting down.
AAAAATTTCAAATGTCATGAAAATTATAACTGTGACTTGTACATCATTAAGAAATCATATAAAAAACTTTGTATTTTAAAAAAACTTTTTTGCTTACATATCATATCAAATATATATGTATAAATATATATCTAATTGAAAAGACTTATTTAGTTAAATATTCTGCCCTACTTTTATTTTCTTAATTCTTTCATTTATTTTTTTAAATTTTATCATTTTAAATTTTTTTGTATAATTTATAAACTTAGAGTTAATAATTCTTCATATTCCACAACTTCCTTAAGCACTAATTATCTACAAATGTAATATCTTTAAATTGAAATATTTATATTAATTTATTTAATTAATAATAGATTTTATTTCTTTAAATAATAAAAATGATTATAATTCATTTTTAATCATATCAAGTAAAATAAATTTATTATAAAATATATTATTTCAATATTAAAATTCTTTTCAGTGCATCACATCAAGCACATGCTAGTACTATTATATATAGCATAATTTTGTACTTATCTAATTGTAAAATTTTGACTATAATTGAACAATTTTTGCTACATGTCAAATTTTTAGAATTTTGAAAATTTTAATTCAATTAAAAAAATAACTATTTGTTAATTGTTATCTTTTATCGATATGATTATATTTTAGCTCTAATTTTCTATCATCCAAAATTCAAAATTGTATGTTTTGTTTGTTATATGAAATTGATTGACTTTAGGTATTGATGTAATCCAAGTGTGGGATAAAGGGAATACTAAGAGAATCAAGAAAAATATTGAATATTTGCGATTGATTTACAATAGAATCATAATGTTTGTTCTTTTTTTATTATTTAATTGACAAATTTAATTTATGAGCTTTGTGGAATAGAAAATTTGCTCAATTATAATAACATTTGTTTTATTAATTAAACATCATGTTCAATTATGTTTGTCCACTTTATGATTATTCACTTTATTGAAATAATCAAGAAAAAAATTATTTAAATATTAATATATGTAAGCAAATGGGGAATTGTTTGTATATGTCAATGAAACATGATGATTCTAATCAAATTTTGATAAATATATTTACTTAAGTATATAGTGACTAAAGACGATGAGCAAAAGCAAGCAGGTGGATTTTTTTTATCCTTAGAACTAATTTTAAGTATATTTTATTATTGATTAATTTAAAAAAATATAAATATTTTATTTATATTTTATATCAATTTGATTTTAAACGTAAAGAATTATTTTGATTAATATTATAACTAGCATGTGTTCAGTGTAATGTACTTAAAATAATTTCAAAATTATTTTGATATTAAAATTATTTTTGGTGCATCGCATCAAGCACATGCCAGTATTTAAAAACTGTAGCGTCCTTTCTCAGGATAACATCTAAATTGAGGCACTATTCTAGTTAAATCTTAATTCAAGCCCATAAATAAGCAATACATTCAATAAGTCCCTCAGAAAAATTTTCAAAACTTATCAAAACATATAGCAACGGATTTCAAACTCAACAAGCCTCATCAAAACACGAAGTACATACCATCAAAGGTCTCATAATATCCAACATAACATTTACAAGCCTTAAGTCATAATTCAGTCTTACATATTACAATATTTCTAAGATAAAGCTTAGCACTTGAGGAAACCCATATGCATATACGCACATCCATTCTATTGCAAAATTCCATTCGCCAATCCAAGAATGAAACCTAAGTCTATTACCTAATCCTATATGAGAAAATCAAGATACATGGGGCATAAGTCCAAAGGACTTAGTGAGGGATAATGATAATCACACGCAATAGAGATCTATCAGGGATGAATCAACTTAACAGATCATAGTTTAATAGTCAAATAGAACATATTAGGATATAGTCAAACAGTAAAGAAACAATTAGATAGTTCAAAAACTATCAATCAGAATATGATTGAATGATCAAAGTACGGAGAAATATCATAATCATCTTATACCAATCAAACTGAACTAAACTTATCCAAACATATCAGAACAAACTTATACTGATTAACCGAATTTACCTAGGCTTAACTACTTGGTACCGAACTTACCTAAGCATGACAACCTAATATAGAACTTACGTAAACATGATAACCTAGTATAGAACTTATCCAAGCATAGCTTGGTACATAACTTATTATTGATAGAACAAATCCATGAAATACTAATTGAACTAACTTACCCGAGCGTAACGGCTTGGTGTACAACAAATTATTGACAGAACAAATCCATAATACCATTCCAATTCAGACTCAGATAACAGAATGGATAGATAATGGAATGATCAAATAACAAAATAGTTAGATAACAAAATGGTTTTGATGACAAAATAGCCAGATAACCTATAGCAGATAGAAGTTTTGGATGCTAGAACAAACAAGAAATAGAAATAGAATCAAGAATTAACCCTCATAGGGATGTCTTGATCAATGAACACATAATTAAATGCGATGTCAAACTGTTCACAGATTTCAATAACAGTACAATTAGTACAAAAATAGGAATAAACCCTCATAGGGGTTTTTCCACAAGAACTAGTAAATATAAATCAAGGCCATGTTAGCAAACCCTCACAGGGGTTTTCAACAATTAGCAAGTAAGTTTATATAAAATAATAACCCCAAGCGGGAGACCCTCAGAGGGCATGCTTAAATACTTATGAGGTTAAGATCTTCACAGGATTCAAAAATCAATAGAGTGCTATAATCCAATCAAGTACCAAAGTGGTAGATCTCCATAGGGATCAACAATTAATGAACAACTTTAATCAAAACAATAATCCAAAGTGGGAGACCCTCATAAGGTTCAACAATAAATGAATAAGCTATAATAAAGTCAAATACCAGAGGAATAGACCCTTACTTCTTGTAGTCTCAAAATGTAGTCATTGACTATTAGGCTGTAGGACCCACTTTTTCATCACCAATCCAAAAGAATAGGTCCAAAGTCAAGATCCTCATTCGACCATATAATCACAATTACACAAACAACGACCTAAAATCAATACTTAATTGATTAAATTGATAGCCTCGATAAAGATATGCCAATAGCATTGATCTCGTTAAAAGAATATAATTGGGTCTTAAATTGTCTAGTTGATTTTACCACAATATACTAAATTGATAATGATGGTCCGATATCCCTTAAAAATCCCAATTTTATCTCTAATTTTTTACATGATAATTTAAATCTAAGTTCACTAAAGTCATAATGGTACGAGCACAAACTAAATCTTGATTCTGTATCATCTCAATTAATTCAATTATTACTACTTAGGTTCCAAATCCATATAATTAGGATTTAATTGCTTGGTTAACTTAATTATTCCAAATTTATCGTATATATAACAAGATCCCAATCTACTAACTTGTATAATTATATGCATGTCCTAATTTTCTAGATCAATTCGCATGTATTCTTCGTTTATACAATACATCGTAAGTTTTGGAGATATATACATACAAATGTATGTATCTACCATAAATTTCTTATTTTTATCCATATCTTTTTATTGAAGCTTCGAATGCACGATCAACTTGCGTGTATGTAATCACTGTGATGAGATGAGCAACCAGTTCTATCACTACCGCCACTGGAGTTGGTTGCCATCACCACCAGAAGATGCTCCTTAGCTCCATGAATCATACCCCTCAAACAATTTCACCAAATACTATCAAATTGAATGTCAATTTTGGCTTAGAAGCTTCAGCACCACTATTCACCACCGCATTGTTTTTTTCCTAATTACTCCGTCCACGGTGGTCTATTCCCAAAATTGAAGATGCTGGCGTGATCCTTTGAGTTGAGTTTGTCAAAACCTACCACTCATATTCAAGTTTCAGTCATCGGAGTAGAGAAACCCATCCTTATGCCTTTATAACAATACAATAACAATTTAGTTCAATATAGTAAACAATCAATTTAGTAACTCGAGCATGATAGCTTGGCAATAACAATAGCTCAAGCATAACAACTTGGCAAGGCACTTAGCCCAATAGTTTTTCTGTACACATATCTTTCAATTCAATCAATTAATCAGTTAATTGCCAACATGGCAGAATAATATGCTTCACAATACAATTTCAATAAAGCTATCACGGTAAACAACGATAGACGAAGTCAATCAAAGAAGCAATATGGCTAACAATAATACACAATACAGTTCAATGGGTATAATAACATATGAGACATTAAAATGTTCATGGTACTAGAATAGGAACAATTAGTTGATTCAAAACGGTTTCAATACATATTAGACAATGGTATGATTCACAAGCTCAGCGATTAACGGTATTCAATGAATGAAAATTAGGATAGTAAAACCTCATAGGATTCAAAAAATAGCAATAAACGATGACGATAGTCAAGATAGTACAACCTCACAGGGTTTATAAGGCAGCAATATGATAATTAGATAAGATGTTAAGCAATAGAACTTCATAGGGTTCAGTAGTTAATCAATAACAGTAATGATAGCAAAGATAGGTATTAGATCAACATGACCTCAATAGGTTCAATAACAATAATATTGCTTTACTCAAATAAGTACCGGATTAGTGGATCCTCACCTTAATAATCTTATCACAATGCAATCCAAGCCTACTGCTCTATAAGGCCCAACTCCTCTGTATCTATCCAAAAGGTAGATTTACAGTTAAAACCTCATACAATCCTATAATTACAAAAATAGGACTTATGAATCTAAGGCTAACAGTTGGTCGGTGACTACAACAATTTGAGGTCTAGTTCAGTTTTATATTAATAAAAACTAGACTATGCCTATCATTATTGCAAAGTATTCAAAACTCATTTAAAATTGATGAATATAGTTTGGTTCTTAATTTATATCATAAATTTTATAATGGTTTACCATATTGTTATAATAATGAAATTATCATAAAACTCCAATTTTACAACTTTGATCATGGTTACAAAAATTAGGGTTTCATCACCTACTTAGTCATCTAATGCATAGTTTACATGAAATAATACAATTTTAGGATCTTAAACTCAAATAACGCACATGCATGTTTCATTCCTCATGCATGGTTGTGTTTTTCAATTGATTTATACATTTTTTTTGTATATACAAAGTATTATGAAAATCAGAACGCGTGTACATATACATGCAATTACATATGATTTTCTTCCAATCATTTACCTAAATTTCACTATTAGAGTAGAATCTCGATGATTAGACTTTGTGCTTGAATTCGTTGCAACAAGGCAAGAAAACTGCCTTTGGGGTGCTGCTAGCGGTGGCGAAAAACTCACCACACCACCAAGAGCTACGTATCGGTGAGATGAAACAAACCTTCAAACAATTTCTTCAAAAGCCTACGAATTGAGGCTCAATTGTAGCTTGAAAGCCTTAGCACCATCGAGCTCCGCCGTGTCAATTTTTACTCAATTCCATCACTGTCCGTCACCCAAACCTGAAGCCAACGATACCTCATCACTCCCCAAGCTACGCTCTATAGAACCCATGCTCCAAAACTCAAGCTCGTCACTGGAAAATGCAAACCCACCAACTTCCATCATCAATTGAGTTTCAATTGCCATTTTTGGTGGCTTCTCTGCTTGGTTTGACGTGCATGTGCAGTCTGTGTATTCTTAAAGTTGAAAGGAAGGCTTTGGTCAGTTTAGAAGTTCACTTTGGGCCGTTGCTCGTGATGATCGCTAGAGAGAGGAAAGAGGGTGTTTGGTGGGGAAGAAAGCAAAATGTGGGGTGGGGTGAAATTGAAGTTTGGCTATTTATAGAATCAACTTTTGCTGAATTAAAAATTGACCCCAATTAGTTTTTGGTTGGTTTTCAATTCAGCCTAAAAGTCTTAGTTGAGTCCAATTTTGTTACCAATTTTATTAAGCTTCACATTGGGTCCACTAGTTAATAAAGTTTAAACATTGACCCCTCCTGATTTAAATAATGGTACAATTAAGTCTTCCAAATTCACATTTTAGCCCACAAAATTTTTGAAACTTAATAAAATTTATACAAAATATAAAATATTAAAATAAGGCATTTCTAGGGGTGTTACAATTTTTTTGTAAGAAATATATACCATTAGAACTAGAAAGTTTCCTTAAAACTAAGAAACTTATTGGAGTATGTATACAGTTTGTGTTTATAAAAGAAATTAATAGGATATTAATTGTTTTATATTTCAAATTAAATAATAAAAGGAATTATTATTTAAAAATAAATTATATAATATGTAAAATATGTCTTTTATATTTTAAATTGATAGAACATCTCCATAAATAAAAGTGAATAAATTTTTAGTTGGCATTATTCGTAATTATGGTCATTTGATATGTTAATGTAATAATTTGATATTTAGAGAGGCCATCTTCATAAATTAAAATTTAAAAAAATCTAAAATTCTATATTTTTTTGATTTGTAGGTCAGGATGGGTTGATATATGATAATAATTCTTTTGCTGTGCATATGGTTGTTCTATATTATCATAAGTTCTTCATATAATGGAATTTATGAAATCTTTTGATTGTTCATCGAACTCTTCTTCACAATGGTCTTCTATTGTTGAGCCATTATCTTTGATCATATTTCTGTTTTCTATTTTTATTTTTCTTTTACTTAGTTCTTTCAATTTTCTATGTATTTCATTGAGCACTTCTTATGTACTGGTCCTAGTATTGGTTTATATTCGGGCTAAATGAATATTATCCCCAGCCCAATTGGTTGAAAATCCCATTTATATTTTTAATTCGCACAAAGCCTCTTGTATTTTTGAATAATCTATGAAAAAGATCTATGTACAATGTTGGTTATACATGCGCTATATGTGTGGTTTTTTCTTACTTTTGAGGCTGTTTGATGCCATAAAATGACCTATTTGGTCCCTTATTACAATAAAAAAAAATCATTTATTTGACTAGTTTTTTGGAGAGTATTACTACTTCTCATAAAAAAAATAAAAAAACGGATGTAGCCGGGTATGGTTTTAATTATTTTATTCAAGAAAAACTTTTTCTTAGATGTTAAATTGACATTGTTTCAGGATTAATGAAAGTTGTTTTTCTAATCAATTCTTAATTAGAAGTTTGACCATAAAACGAGAATGACTAGATGGTAGATAAAATGCTTCACATCAACACAATGCCAAACAAACAAAAAGCATTGAGAGAATATAATGGCAAAATCTAACAATGAATGTGGTAAATTAATATATGGTAATAGAGTGGTCCTACAATTTGTACCTCAAAAGTGACAAATAGTTTGCTTACATATGGAATATTGTAGAATCATCAAATTCACAGAAGAAAAGGAGGATTAGGGCTCAAAGTATGGTAGATTGAGGTTTATGATTTTTTGTCGTATGAGAGATGACCAATTTCACATCATCGATTGGGAGAAAAGACAGAATATTACCTTTGACATGTAAAGGAGGCTAATTTGGTCTTTTCATAAATATAAAAAGCCTTTAAACGAATTGGGGAGAGTGAGCAAATTATTTGGGAATACAAGGGGTCTATGCTAATTAGAAACGTATAAGGGGTTTTCAGCCAGTTGGATTGTTTACAAGGGGGCAAAATGCATTTACCCCTATTATATTTAGACATCTTAAAGGGTATCTTTATGATACTTTTATTTTTATAGGCACTATAAATTGGTCGAATCTTATGTATTTAGGTTTTTCTTTTTCATCATTATCGAACTTGTCTTCTATCCTATCTAATTGTTCTCCTACATAACATTATATTTATATAGTTTGATTGTTCAATTGACATAGTTGTCTGGTATTTAATATTATTTGTGTCTTTAGAAAGTTTTAAAATGGGATCTACAAAAATTGTTTTGTCTCCTATTTATAGTCCCACATTTTCTAGCGGCGATTTTTTAGAATTTATTATAGTTCCATCTTCTTTGGTCCAACTCCTATCTTGTCTCATAATTACACTGATTTACTTGGATTCTACATATTCAAATAAGGGATTATTTTGTTCTATTTCCTGAATGTTTTCATACCATTCATATTTTATCCTTTCTCTTTCAGAGGGAGTAATGTTCTTATGGGAGAGGAAGTCTCGTTTTAGATAAATTTTATCAGTTTCAAATTTGTTTGAGGTGACAATTTGAGATGCAGAAGTATCAATGTCTTCGGACCTATTGTGAATATATGGTTTTGGCAATTCCTTTGTCCTTTCTAATGGCTTGTGGTTGTTTTATTTGTGAAGAACTAGCTGAAAGTCTTGGTAAAGATTCAAATTCTGAGGATGCTATGCTAACATTTTCTAACCTAGATTTATTAAATTTAATTTCTATTGATCCATCAGTATTTTGTATTATATACTTCAGATCTTTGTTTTCTATAGTTGGCTTTTTGGTAGTTCCCAGGCACATGACACCCAAATATGAGGGAAGGAGAATTATATATGTGTAATAAAAAATTTTAAAAACTAATCACTAAATAAGATAGTATTTTACATAATTTATACATGTACTATATCTTAATAGTTCTTACTTGCTTGGACAATTTGAACTATTAAAAATAATTTTTCATATCTTGACATGATGAAAATTGATATATAAATTACACACATTAGGCTTATCTAGTAAAGTGTATCTTCAAAGTTGTTTAATTTAATTAAATAAAAATATTACACTCAAGTTTTAACCAAAAAAAGGTGAATACTTTCAGTTTTTTTAATTTAAATATAAATTTTTACCCAAGAAAAACTTAGAATAACAATATTGATAACTTAAGTTTTATCAAAATAAACAAACTAATGTTCTATATTTAAGAATGTTTTTCATGGATGTAATCACTTCATTTTTGCACTGAGGTAGACAATGTTTAATTATTTATGTCTTATAATTGTCTCACCCATAAATTAGACATTTAAGTATGTATAATTTAATCATTCACATCTAATAAATTTCACAATCAAAGAAAATGGCATAGCAGCTTCAATTATCCTTCAAATATTATGTCTTGTTTAAAAAAATTTACAACCTGTTTCTTACGAGAAGGATAATATGCCTACTTTTACGAAGTATTGCCTCGGTAAGAGAGTTTAAAATATGATAAAGAATAATTTTACATTGGTTGAGGACCTGTCAATTTTATTTTTATTTAAATTATTTCAGATAATCTCTTTTAATATGTAAAACATTTTTAGACTAAAATTGACTATACATAATTTGAACCTAAAGTTTATTATAATCTTTCAGTTTTATTTTTATATTATCCTAATATTTAAAAATATATTAGTTTTTCAACAACAAAATAATAGAGAAGTCATTCTAAATTTTTGAAACAATGTTCTTGGTACATAAATATATCTTTGAATTACTATAATTGAAATTTTTGAAAACTTAATAAATAAACCTTGAAATTGTCAATAACGTTAATTTTAATATGCTTTAGTATTTTTATTTGCATATTTTTCATTATTTATATCATACACATTTTTATTCTCATATTTTTGCTTAATAAGAATTTAAAAAAGAATATTTCATATAACATAATAATATAAAGAAATATATAGTAGTAGATAAAGTTTTCTTGCAACAAAGAATCATATTAAAGTATTTATACAATTTGTGTCTATGAAAGAGATTTATAAGATATTAATTGTTTATATATTAAATTAAATCATAAGCATTCATTATTTTAAAATAACTTATAAATTGTAAAATATGGTTTTTATATTTTAAAAACGATATAACATCTCCACAAATAAAAGTAAATAAATTTTTACTATGTTGATAAAGAGTTGGTACTTTAAATCTTCAAGGATTACAAAAATTATTACATTGACATGCATTATTAATGTGATCTTACTAAAATTTTACTTAAAAATTATTTCTTATTTATCATAAGAAAATATATATTTATATATAGTTTATTAAATAAATTATTTTGCTTAATTTTCCTTACTTTTTATCCTTTTTTTTTTGGCCAAATTTTAACAATTCTAAAACTTTATGTTCGACAATTACTTTTTATGCATCTGACACACACTATCGGGACATATAGTGAAGAATTTTTTTCTTATAAGAGTCATTTCCAAATTTTGATTGAGGATTATATATTATAAATTTATTATTTTGATATATTCATTTTTTAATTTCATTATTTATTTTACTTGAACAAAGATTTGTAGCAACTGTAACACCTCTAAAAAAATAGTTGGTTAAAATTTCAATTTTTATTATTGATGTCAAAAAGAATTATTTTACAGAGCCTCAATTGAAAGAAAAAAAATAATCTTGTATTTTTTTTGATGACCTCTCCCTTCCATCAATTTTACAAAGTCTTCTATATGACTAAAAGTTCCACTAACTGGGATAATAGCCACCCACTAATCTACTAAATATTGTCATACAACTGAATCAATGAAATGAGTCCACATGTGACCCATATCCCTCCTTTCCTGGATGGAGTGCAACTTAGCTCTTCTTTTGGGTGTGGCTTGGCTCCCCTATGATTTGATTGCCTCGAGTGCAACTCAGCTCCTTTGATGAAGCTCGGCCTCCCTTGCAACATGTTGGCCTAGAGTATGGCTCGGCTCCTTTGATGAAGCT
>JACGDI010005461.1:1606948-1624559 GCA_014898725.1 Jacaranda copaia | reverse complement strand
CCACGCACACACATGTATAACTTGATTGTTAATGTTAGGTCTGTAAATAGAAAGTTAATATCCTGTTCAAACTTATAACCTAAATACTCAAATAACAATATCATGTATTTTAATTTGTCATAAAATACTCAAATAACAATATCCTCTATTTTATTTTGTCCTAAAATACTCAAAATAATAAAACCTTAACTAGAACTTACCCTACCTACTCAATTAAGACCAACTAAGTTTGGCTTATTGGATTTAAGTTTTTAATATATAGACTTGCTTTTTCAATATATACTAGAAAAATTAATTGTAATACAATAAAAAAAAATACTACCTAAATCACTACAAGAAAAAGATAAATTAATGGCAAAAAAATAACAATACAAAAGTTGTCACAATTATGTGTATTAAGTGACAAAAGATTTAGTTTTGTCACTTTAATGATTCTTACAAACTAAATAGTTATAAGAATAGTATTTAAATTGTCACTATAAATATTAGTGACACACCCATAGTAACAATGAAAATCTTGTCATAAATTATAGTGATAATTTTTATTGTCACTAAGTTATCATTATATGGGTGTCACTAATTGTTAATAGTGACAACTTAAAACATCAATTTTTGTCACTATAGAGCCATATTGTGAAAAGATAAAAGTTATTGTCACTTAAAAATTATTATTAGTGACAAGAGAAAAGTTATTGTTACTTTATACTTGTTATTAGTGACAACTTTAACTTTGTCACTCATTATTTGGCACTAATTTTATATATATTTTTTAGTGAATTTAATTTAATGTATGCAATCAATTTAGTTACTAAATTTAATTGAATAAATCTTTACATTTCATTTTGGATAAAGTCAATCATCATCTTTGTATTATGTTTTTTCTTTCTATTATTTTCTCTAAATATGTTATTTCTTTTTCTTTCTTTAAGTTTACGTTTCTATTCTTTTTTCAAATTGTGTTATTTTATATTCAAGCAAATACATGTAAATAGTTAAATCTATATAGTATCATATAAAAATTGATAAATATTTTGAATTATATATATTTAAAATTTATCATTAGCTTAAGTTTGGTATATATAATTCTTAGTTTAATAGGTTAGTTTGAATATAAGATAATGGATAATTTTTAGATACATGCTATAATAGTAATTTAGGGCATCAACCCTACCCAACTCCACTGCATTATTTTTAATAAGTATAGATTTGAGTATAATTTTTTGAATTTAAATAGGATAATAACATAGTCGTTGACAGGTCTAACTCATATGTATAGGTGGGAGTCATTATACTTTATCAAGTTTGTTTACAGGATAAAAGAGTGAATAGAGGGTGAATTAGTTCATTGAAATTTACTAAAAAAGCACTAGGTACATGCTATATAAAAATTGCTACAAATTTAATATTGTAGCTATAACTATAAATTATAGTAGTAAAATTTTGTAGCAAATATATTTTTCAAATTAAAATTAAGCAACAAAATTATTAGTTATCAATTGATTGTCTTGTATGTTTTGAGTGCAACACATTAGTTATGCATTATCCACAGAAAAATTAACATATAAATATATATATATATATATATATATATATATATAAATTATTAGTCAATGATTGGTTGTTGTAAAGATGAGTTGTAAGAACATCTACTTTAAATTTGATTAGGATAATTTTATAGCTAAATTCTTTTGACTTCATTGACAATTTGATGGTAGTGAAGATTAATCAATTCTTTTGAATTTGTTGAAACTTCTAGACAGAACATTAACAAGAGGAACACTACCTCTACATATGCTTTTTAACACTACTAAGGAAAATAGGATGAACAAATGTGATTGTGGAAGGAGATTGTGCTTGTTGGAGAATACAACAACTCGTCATCTCTGAGGCTCTAAGCTGGGCGGTGTAGTTTCATCCTTGCGTCATCTTCTATTGCTCTTATGCCATATCGTCTTTTAGTGTTTTAGTTGTAATCTGTTAAAGTTTGTTTCAAGTGATCAGTTCCAGTTTGTTTCAAAAGTGCCTCAGAAAGACTTTTGCTTCATATAAAAAAGCTACCGTCGATCTACTTTTTGGCAGAATGAAACAATATCATATTCATTCTCCTCAAAGTTTTTGAGCTTTGTCTGATCTCTTTCTTTTTCACTTTCATTGCTAAAATAGAATTCCATCAGTGCTGGCTGTCACTAGTAAAATTTTTTAAAGTTGTAAGGTATAAAAATATAGGCCGCCTATGTTAAAATTTGTCCAGTTTCAATAGATTAAAAGCAGGGAACAACCCTGCCCAAGTCTAGCAAGAATAGCTTGTGTTAACACAGTTTGGCAAGAATAGTTACAGACTCATGGTTCGCCGGAACCCTGCGAAATCAGCCAAATCACAGTCGATACGGAATCAGAACGGTTCTGGGCATATTCCGCCACACCGGCATGGAATGGAGGTGTGACTGGTATGGCAAAAAACAGCCGATTTATCACCAAATCAGCATTCCGGACCGATAAATCGATCCAGCAAGATGGAACGGAACAGGTTCTACAGTACGGAACTGGTTTTCTGCAACATGCAGCAAAACAATGAGGATGCAATTTTCCCCAGCTGACTGTCCAGCCTTGTTCACTGTTGTCGAAGGCATGAGAAACGATGGGGATGGGGATGGGGATGATGGGTGTGTGGACTGTGGAATCCACATGTTCTGATGGGTGTTCTAACGATGGGATGATGGGTGTGTGGACTGTGGTGGTACTATCATGAGAAATAAATTATTAAGCCTCAATAATTTTACTTTTATTAAATATATATATATTATTTTCAATTATTGAAATTGAAGGTGCTACACCTATAAATCGATTCATCACACACCATTATGCTACAAGCTTGTAGCATAAAAGTTTGGTTCTTTCATGATAAATAAGTATTGCGTTTATAATTATACAAAGATATTAATTGTCTAAGGCTTCTTATCTTGGTGTCCTAAAAAGTGATAGATATACTTATTTAATTACTTCTTTTTTTTTATTTCAAATTTTAAACATTCTTAGATTTATAATTATTCAAATGAGATTGTTAGAATTATTTTGTTAGATGTTATATTTGTCTTTATGTTGTTCTGACATCCTAACCAATTTCATAATCCTTCTAAGACAGGCAATTATGATTTTGTACTCCCTCATGGTATTAGTAATAAATTAATTTTGTCTTTATTATGTTGTACAATAGTTTTTTTAATATTTAAGAGCTACGCAAAGCTAATGTAGTATATAGCATTAATTTGTGATATCCAAAATTATGTTAATTACTTTATATAAGCAAGAAATAGAATTTTAAATGTTATCATATTTTTCATAATTTATTTAAATTTTTTAAATATATAATTTAATATTAAAAATATGCGAAACCCCACTACCGTTACATAATATTGCAATAGAACTAAAACATCACCCACAGTTCCCGTCCAACAACCGTTCCGGCAATCCATGATTATAGTTAGTAGGCCGGCATAACATATGCAATATGGTTCATTAGTTCATATAGAAGCTACCACATCATACGTAAATTATTGCTATAACATACAACTAAATCTAATAAAAAAATTATCCCAAACTAATCTGGCCAACAAGATGAAAACAAGTAAGCTTTCAAAAACTTAAAAATATTAAAAAAAATGACCATAATTTAAGCAGTAATTTCAAAGCACAGGATTTGATCATCTTGTTTGGTACAAATTTGAGTTCACAAACCTATACACAAACACCAATCTTAGTATCTTCCAAGGAAAAAGCGGGATATTACCTCGTTCTGCTCTATGCCGTATATTTTGAGATTTTTCTGTTTTTGTAATATCAATAGCTCAAAAATAAAAAATAAAATGTCAAAAAGGAAAATTATTGATTTAAACACGCCTTAATTGTTTACATAAGTAGCAAACAAATATGAGCTGCGCTCACAGGAATCAACACGTGCTTAGATGATTTTGTTTTTTTTTTGCCACTTTTAAATTTTATAAGCCCAGTTCTTTAGTTTTTCCAAGTTCAATGCAATTATCTTCATTACTAAATAATTGCAACGAAATGCCTTGAATTTGTAACAACATAACAAAGGAAATCGAAGTCAAGCTGGAGGCTGCAAAACCTATTGGTTTGTAAAGCAACCATTACAGATAAATTAACAATCATAAACTTCTAGTGTTAAAGAAATGATCACCAGACGGGAATCACGGGGGACACGACAATAGGACTTCTCACAGTGTGCTTGCCACTATCTTCAACCCAAGTTATCCAACCAAATGTGGTTGTTCCAGTGCCGCTACTGTTATATTGTATGGTGAGGGAATAACTGCGCTTCTCATATCTCTCACCAAATACCAGCGTTGTTGGGTGAACACTAACCGTGCAGCCACTTGGTGCTGTCACTTTAACTTTGTAAGAAGTCACATTGTCTCCAACATTTGTGACAGTCCTTTGGAATTTCGAAACCAAACTTCTTGTCGCTTTATTGGTGTAGAAGGCAATGAATGATGGGTAGTTCAAATCCGAAGACGGATTTGAGCAATTGTACTTGGATCTTGTGAGGGTGAAGATCTCATTATGTGTAAAGTTCATGGAGCAGAGAAGATTGACATAGTCTTGTGGGTTTGCATCATAAATGAGGCCAGGGTTGAGTGCCCGATTAGGATCAACTTGTCCGGCTCCCATGTCTAGTGGGCTGGCAACTTCGTTGAAGAATGAATCTCTGATATAATTTTGTGTATTGTCCAAAGGGTTTGCCGTTGTCACCATAGCAGAGCGAATGGCTGCGGGGCCCCATTCTGGGTGTGCACCTCTAAGAAGTGCAGTAATACCTGAAGCATGAGGACAAGCCATAGACGTCCCAGAAACGACTGCAAAGTTACTACTCAAAGCAATATTCATGCCAATAGAAGCTGTCCTTTTATTTGGAATCCATGATGCTAACACCAATGATCCTGGTGCCATGACATCTGGTTTTAAGATGCCTGGATAACTTGGTGAAGGCCCTCTTGAAGTGTATGAAGCCACGACAGGAGCAGGCGTTGTCCCCAAAACAGTTCGTTGGAACTTGATGCTGGCAAATGGCTTCACAAATTTTGTCGCATAATCTCTCACAACCTTTGCATCCTTAGAGCTGATCACAACACCGGGATATCCAAAGTCACTGGACTCAAATATCTCAGGCTCATCTGAGATAAAGATAGCAGCAGCAGCATTTGATTTTGAGATATAAAACATTTGATTGTAAACAGAACCATTTTCACATATGATTATCCTGTATCCAACTGTAGACAATGCTTCGCTCGAATTGCATGAAGATGATGTTGTGCTGTAAATGAGAGGCAAATTGGTAACAATAGCCGATGCCGGGAACATACTCCATCCAGTGATTGTCAATTCATTCCCCAAAGTCAATATTCCTGCTAAGAAACGGTCGATGGAGCCTGCCGCAACTGTTAAGACCCATGGAATTCCATTATGTAAAGGTCCAAAATGACCCTCATTTCCAGCTGAAGATGAAACAAGCACTCCCCTCTCCATGGCTCCAAAAGAAGCTATGGCGATTGGGTCTTGGTACAAAGGAACATCATCAAAGCCCATAGAAATAGAAATTACATCAACACCGTCGGCCACAGCCTGGTCCATACCAGCGAGAACGTCAGAAGCATAGCGGCCTTCTTCCCAGATGACTTTGTACATGGCTACCCTGGCACGAGGGGCAACTCCCCTTGCAGTTCCAGAGGCGTAACCGAAAAATGAGGCTCCTTCAACGTAATTCCCCGCAGCGATAGATGATGTGTGCGTTCCATGGCCCTCAGTGTCCCTTCCGGAATTCATACTCAGCGTTGTATTAGGATTGGCAGCTATGATGCCCTTGTTGAAATATCGGACTCCAATGAGCTTTTTATTACACAGTGAAGAATTAAATTCTTGTCCCTCCTGGCATATGCCCTTCCATCCTGGAGGAATTTCTGTCATCCCTTCATCTTTGAAGCTTGGGCTTTCGGGCCAGATGCCAGTATCGATAACACCAACAATTACATCTTTTCCATACTCGGAGGCTGGCCATAATCCTCTGACAGGATTTAGAGATAGGAATTCAAATGTGTAGGTGGTGTCAAGTGTGGCATTCCTATCACTATAGGCCGAGACAAATCCCGGTGATTTCTTGAGGGCTTCTAGTTCATCCTTTGACAACAGTGCACTGAATCCATGAAATACGTTGTCATAAGTATAAACTAGTGTTGCTGGTTTTTGGTGTTGCTCTGAGGATCTGGAGCTCAAAGATTTCAGGGAACTGATGGTATAGGAATACCAATGATTGTGGCTAGCGAAAGCCATAGGCATGAAAGATTTGTCCATGTGGACAATGTAACATGACCTTTG
The DNA here is from genome assembly GCA_014898725.1 of Jacaranda copaia. Classification (NCBI taxonomy): domain Eukaryota; kingdom Viridiplantae; phylum Streptophyta; class Magnoliopsida; order Lamiales; family Bignoniaceae; genus Jacaranda; species Jacaranda copaia. Next base: position 1,618,169 of record JACGDI010005461.1, on the reverse strand, counting down.
ATCACCTAAGGCTTGCTTACATTGCAAAACAAATGTGAACAGGAAAGCAAGAGTAAAATATTGTTGAATGCAGTCCATTGAGGTTGCTGTGCTGTTGTGATTCGGTGGAGGGCGTTTGTTCTTTCAGAGACTGTTTATACTTTGTTTCGGTGGAAGCTTTTTCTGCTTTTGAGAATGTTGGAGGGTGAGCGTGCACAACAGAGAGAGAGAGAGAGAGAGGGAGAGAGAAACTGTAATCTTATATTATTCTGTGTATGTGCAAATTAGTGGTTACATGCATTTATAGGAGCTACAATCGTGATAACCTGAAGATAACAAACTAAGGGCCCGTTTGGCTTTATTTTGATTTCCAATTTTTATTTCCATGATTTTCAAAATTTGAAAAGTTAGTTAGTGGAAATGAATTGAAAATAAATTTGTATTTAGATAAATTATTGGAAAAGTAATGATTATGTTGATTTTAATAGGTTGTAAATGGAAAGAGATAGAAATAATAGAATAGAGAGAGAAGATATATAAGTTATTGAAAAATATTTTAAAAATGAAAATGAAAATAATATTAGGTGAAAGTATATAAAAAAAATTATGTATTTCTTTTTTGAAATAGTTAAAAATGTGAAAATAAGTTCTGAAAATGAAACCAAATGGACCTAACTAATCTAGGTACTTCTATCTAACTAACAGAAAATACAATAGAATAATTAAGGTAAACCTGGTGCTCTGGTGGATGGTTGTTTGACGGGAGAGTTGGTAACCCTATTAGAGAACACGGGGGTGAAGTTCTCACAACCAGAATTGCTTATTTATAAGAGCTTTGAACCTGAATTGGTGGAAATATTTAGACTACAAAAACTTTTGTGGAAAAAAAAATATACTAGAAGAGGCAAACACTTAAGAGACATCGTGTAGCTGGTAACAGATATACTAGGCTATTTATTTTGCGTTTTAGTACGTCATTGAATATTGTATATTAGTATGTGTTTGGTGCGATATATCTAAAATAATTTTAATACTAACCAATTTGTTTTAAGATAGTATTCATCTTACTTCATGTGATTAAAAAATAAATTGTAATTATTTTTAATATTTAAAATAAATCTATGACTAAATTATAGAATACGAATATTTCAATAAAAAACTAAATTTGAACGTAATTGTACTTGAATGATATCATAATTTGCTAACCCTAAATTTATAAATTTACAAAACAAAAAATTAAAAAGTAATAAAAAATTAGAAAATGAAAATAGAGCAGGGAACAATTTATTCAATATAATTTTTAAGTTAGATGATCTATTTAGACGTATATATATTGATATGACAAATGTTCAAATCAAGTTTTTTTTTTATATTAAAAATTTCTTTTGTATGGTTTCTCAATAATATAGAAGTCATAGTTACAGTTTTTAGGAAATTTGAGATTTTGGAAATGTCAAGTATTTGTTAATAGAGTAAATATATGATCTCATACTTCATCTGTGAACACAATTTATATTAGGATACTATTTGATCTCCAAATTAATATGCGGTTTGTACTGTGCAATGTTTTATAACTAGAATATTCTAAATATTCAATATGAGGGCCGTCTCAGCAAAGTTAAAGGTGTAAGGTGAATTATGAAAATGAGGTCTTTCTAGTACACTTGTTTAGCATTTCATACATTATAAGGAGAAAAAAAAAAAAAAAAACCTCCCATATAAAATATTACTATTTAAATTTTATTTTTCTAGCTTTTTGAGATATAAAACTATTTCTTATATGTTTATAGTTTATTTCCATTAGCATTTTCTTTTTCAATTGATAGCATAAATACAATACATTATCAACCTAAAGTAAGATTTTAATTATTTCGAATTTGAAAAACTTCTTTTAATTGAAGCAAAATAAATGAAAATGTTAAGAAACAAAATTTTGGTCTGAAGTTAATATTGTTCAATGATTAGTGCTAGAACATTATTTAGATTCATATGGGAACATCATTTAGTGATTATGATTGAGAGATAGAGAGAGAAGTTATTAGTGATTAGTGTTGGAAAAAAAGGAAGTAGCTAAACTTTAAATAAGAAAAATAATGAGAATTTAAAATGACAGAGGAGATTTAGGAGAATCAATAATAATAACATTAAATTTAGTTTATTTATTTATAATAATAAATTAATTACTTATTATAACTTCAAATAATAAACCCTCCAAATAAAGGCTTTATACTTTTTCTTAGGCCTAAAATTATATATATATATGTGTGTGTGTGTGTGTGTGTACAAGGCTTCTAAATTAAAGGTTTCTCTTTTTTTTTTTAAACCTAAAACATTTAAAGAGAGCAAGTCTCAAATTTTTCATTTTCAGACCTAAGATATATAAGATAAAATATATGTAGGAGGCTTCCAAAATTTGGAGGCCTATGTCAATCGCCTTTTTGTACAAAAGATATAGCCACCCTTGTTCAATATATATAACTCCTATAAGTAAAATAATCATACACGTGCATTATGTAAATTATCATAATTAAAAAATAAGCAAATTTTGAATATTCAATTTAAAATATAATATCAATTTCTCATAATTTTTTTATATAAAATATATAAATAATTTATTATAATACTTAGTTTATATTAAACTTGAACAATCATTAAATTATTTCAAAATGCTATTCACAAACAGCTACTTGCACGGCACTAGACGTATACTTATTGCATAGCATTAGACATACGCTAATTTATAGTATATCATTTTGCTAAGTTGTTCAAATTAATCCACATACCCTATCAAATGAATGAAGGGTAGATGATGCTTTCATATGGAATTTATTAATAAGAAAATACAATATTTTTGAAATACGGGAGTGTGCATTTTTACGTACAATTTACTTAATTATATTTAGTGTATATATATTAATTAACTAAATATTTGCTTATATTTAGACGACACTAGATGATGTTGCATGGAGTAAGGTTCAAGGTGCTTTTTGGAAATTGTTGAATGGTGGGCCTTTGCTCTAACAATACATTTCCATAGAAATACTATTCGAATTAAAAAATAAATGGCTAGATACTTCTTTTTATTATGAAGATTAGTATTTATATTAAATGAGTCCTTTATACGCTTAATCCCCATTAGCTTTTGTTAGCCACCTTATGTGGTCTTGGTGGTCCATTCTTACTAATTATGTTGATCCTTTTATTGAGCTTCTTACTGATACTCGTAAAATATTAATTGGATATATCAATAAATATATATATATATGTATAAATATATATACACACATTTGTTGTTCCATTATAAGTCATTCAAGAATATAGGTCAACTTGTTTAAATTAATGTGAGAAGATCATATAAAATCAAATAAAAATATGGTTAGTAAATCCACATAAACACAAGATGGGAATGGGCAAGAGAAACGCCAACAATGTGGTCATATCCTCGCTACCGTATCATTGCAAATTAATAGTAGAAATATTCATAAACTTAAGCAGACGTACAAAAATGCATATTTTCAGCCATAGACCACAGTAATTAGATTTCAAAATGGGGGAAAATGCAAAATACCTAAATTTGAAGAAGGTTAAATATAGTCTATCCAAAACTTTATCTTGGCAATTGGTAAAATTATCAGACTTTTCTTTTCTCAAACAAGAGATCCTTTCTCATATATTCAATATATATGTAAATGCCTTTTCTTCTTTCCTATCAAGAGAAGGTGTTACTTATTGGATTTACATGGAGGTTATCCAAGGGTTACATCCTAACCATACCACACTCCACATAAACCAACCACTAATTAAGAATGAACAACATCATTATATTTTAAAATATAACCAACATCGTCATGATTGGGATGGCAATATATGTTTCCTAGTAACATTTTACAATAAGTTGAAACGAAACCAGCAACATCAGAAGCCCTTGATGCTATGCCAGACAAAGAAAATAAAGACAGAAAAATAGGAGTTAGTTTTTATATTTTGCTTCTTAGTCCTTGCCGCTGATTTGATCAAACTGCGAATTTTCACGTACTTTCAAATGCTCATATAATTTAGGAAGCAGTTTTTATTGGTAATGGCCAGGACCACTTTTGTTTAAACATATAAGTACAATGGATTAAATTTGACAAGGAAAAATAAAGCAAATTGAATTTCAATTAAGGGATATTTGAGTGGCAAAAATTAACATATCCCATATTAGACATATATGGTGTTAATTTTTTCTTGAAATTTGGGCTAAATCAACCAGAATCGGAGGAAGAATGGAGCGAAATGGAGTAAGGAGACAAAATGGGTGCACGAAACTAGGTAAGGCAGCAAAGAACAACTACAATGTGCGCCCAGTGCACAAGCTACTAGAATTGAGCCGAGGAAACACATCTTTCAAGCCATGGTGCAAGGAAGGAGTGCCTGGGCGTAGGCACTATTAGAAACTAGGCAAGAAAAAGCAACAACTTGTGCTTGGGCATAAGCCCCACTGTAACGTTGCGCCTTGGTGTTGTGCTCCACTGTAACATTGCACCCTGGTGCAAGTGTTTAGCACCAGGGCGCAACTCACAACTCATTTTGGGCCTTTTCTCTGCCAAAGCTACACTTGGGTGCACCGGGGTGCAAGTCTTGCACATCCTGGCACACAATGCAAGTATTTAATCTATTTTATCAAGTATTTAATCAATTTTTTCTTCTAGGACAAACAACAGACCATACACGAGTGATTTTAAACTACTTTTGAAATAGTTTATTGAGATGGTGTTTAGAACGAGGGTGTTTGGTGTTTACATGAGATTGTGTGACAAAATTTTATATTTGTTATTTTGAGTTGATATCAATAAAAAAAATTTCTTTGTCGAGTATATTATGCACATTGTCGAACAATGTTAAATCTTGTTGTTCTTCATTGAATTAATTTACTATTACATGTCAATTTTATTATCTAATCCGACTGGGTTACAACAAATTGGTATCGAAGCCAGTTTGATTAGATGTTAGCCATGAAGTATGAGATAAAGAAATTTGATAGAAGGAATGATTTTGGGCTGCAGAAGATGAAAGCTCATGTCCTCTTATGTCAATAAATTTTACATAGAGCGTTGAAGGGTAGAGATTTCTTGTCGAAAATGCTGATCGATGAAGAGAAAAGATGAGTTTATGGTAAAGGCTTACAATATCCTTGTGTTATCATTGGTTGATAACATATTAAGAGAGGTGGCCATGGAAAGTACGCCATCAAGATTATGGTCAAAGCTAGAGAGTCACTATATAATGAAGTCCTTGACAAATCAGCTACATTTGAAATAGCAGTTATACACATCGAGGATGAAGGAAGGTATAGCTATTAATTAGCATATTGATTATTTCAATAATGTAATTCTGGATCTCACTAATATAGATATTAAAATTAAAGATAAAAATCAAGCGTTGATTCTCTTGCATTCTCTACCCAAATCTTTTGAGCACTTAGTCACTACTTTGTTGTATGGACGATATACGATTTCAATGGAGGATGCAAAGGTTTCATTGAATTCCAATGAATTGAGAAAATTTGTCCAGAGCAGTAACGATGGTGAAAGTAGGAAAGGATTGGTGGTGAAAGGGAGACCAAGAGAAAAAAGAAGAAGCAGCGGTCAATCGAAGTCTTGAACCTAGCCTAGAAACGATGAGAAGTGTTTTAGAAGCTGTGGAAAGTGGCACTGGAAATGGAATTTTCTAAAATGAAGAATGGCGAAGGATATAGGTTAAACTTCTACTTAGAAATGGGATGATGTCATAGGAATTATTGAGGATGAGTTTGATGGTAGGCTTGCTCTCAATGTTACAAAGAGTTCACTAAGCATTTAGTGGATTTTGGATAGTGGTTGCTCCTACCGTATATACCCACGAGAAGATTGATTTACAATTTATCAGAAATACGATGGTGGTAACGTACTTATAGGAAATTATGCTTTATGTAGGGTTGTAGGAATTAGCTCGATTAGTATCAAAATACATAATGGCATATTAAGGACCCTAACAAATGTGCGTCATATTTCAGATCTGAAGAAAAATATAATTTCGTTGGTCAAGAATGATTGTGCGTATAGAGCTTGAGATGGAGTTTTATGGGTTTCCAAATGTGTACTGCTTATCATGAAGGGAGACAAAAAGAATGGCCTTTACATATTGTAGGGCAACATAGTATCATGTACTGCAATGATTTCTTCATTAGTCAATGATACTATGAGATTGTAACATATGCAGCTTGGTTATATGAGTAAGAGAGGGATGTCAGAACTGAGCAAATATGTCTTGCTTTATGGAGATAAGATAAGAAGTTAGATTTCTGTGAGCAATATGTGCTTGGCAAGCAACATAGGGTGAAATTTGACACTACGGTTCATAGAACTGAGGGTACCTTGGGTTACATTCATTCAGATCTTTAGGGGCCTTCTTAGGTTCTTTCAAAAGGTGGTACCAAATATATGCTGACATTCATTGATGACTTCTCACAGAGAGTATAGGTGTATATGCTAAAGCATAAGAATGAAGTGTTTGATAATTTCAAGCAATTGAAAACGTTAATTGAGAAACAAGCAGAAAAAGATATCAAGCGCTTGAGGACTAACAACGGATTAGAGTTCTACAACAAGAAATTTTAGAAATTTTGCGATAAAGAAGGTACTGTAAGGCATCGTACAGTTGCATACACAATAATAGAATCGAATTATGAAATAAATGAATAAAACTATATTGGAAATAGCTATATACATCTATTTAATGCTGGATTGTCCAAGAATTTTTAGGTGAAAGCAATTAATGCTGAATGTTACTTGGTGAATAGGTCACTATCAACTACTTTAGACAGTAAGACACCAATGAAAGTTTGGTTCGAGTCACTTGCCGATTACTCAAATATGAAAGTATTTGGGTGCCCAGCTTATGCTTATGTTCGTGATGGAAAGCTTGAGCCAAAGGCTAGGAAGTGTATGTTTATAGGCTATACAGATGGAGTAAAGGGTTATCATTTGTGGTATAATGATAACTAAGGCTCCAGGATAATTATCAATAGGGACGTAACTTTTGATGAGTCTGCAATGATGAAGATGATGGAGCAGCCCGAAGGCAATCAACAAGGCGTTAAAGAAAAGGTAGAATTTGAACTTGACACTCCACAAGTTTCAAAGGGAAAGTAGAAGGCGGTAGATGAAGCTGGCGAGAACATATTATCACTTAATCAACAACAAAAAAATAATTTACTAGAAAACTATCATTTGGCTAGCAATAGAGATAGGAAGTAGATCAAACTACCACAATGGTATGCATTTTCAAATTTGGTAGCTTATGCATTAAGTTCAGTCGAGGAGTTTGTAGAAAATGATCTAGTCTCATATTGAGAGGCAATATTAAGGCCATATTCTGATAAATAAGTTATAGCTACGAGTGAAGAGATGGAGTCTTTACATAAGAATAGCATATGGGAGTTGGTTGATGTACCTAAAAGGTAGAAGATTGTAGATTGCAAATGAATCTACGAGAAGAAGAAAGGGATTCATGGAGTTAAGGATGTTAGATATAAGACATAATTGGTTGCTAAGGGTTTTAGTCAAAGAGAGGGAGTTGACTTTTATGAAGAGTTCTCCCTAGTGGTAAAACACTTCCATTTCTGTTTGATATAGAGCTTGAGCTGATGGATATAAAATTAGCATTTTTGCATAGTGAGTTGGAGAAATAAATCTACATAAGCCAACTAAAAGGATTCGTTGTTTTTGAGATAAAAAATCAAGTATATCTCTTAAAGAAGTCTTTATATAGCTTGAAACAATCTCCCAGGTAGTAGTATAAAAGGTTTGATGCATTTATAGTCAAGATAGGATATGCTAAAAGCAAATTTGAATTTTGTGTATATTATAAAAAATGTAGTGATAGCCTTCTTGTATATTTGTTGTTGTACGTTAATGATATGTTGATAGCCTCTAGAAACATATTTGATATCAATGTTTTAAAAGCTTAGTTAAGTGAACAATTTGAGGTGAAGGATTTGGGCAACTTAAAGAAGATATTAGGCATGGAGATCATATGAGATAGACATGCTGGATTGTTGTATTTATCTCAATAATGTTACATTGAGAAAATACTAGAGCGTTTTGGGATAAATAAGTTCAAGCCAGTGAATATGCCGCTTGTAGCTCATTTCAATCTCTTATCAAATGATTCATCAAGTACTGAAGAGGAGGTGAAGCACATATCTAAGTACCGTATGCTATTGCAGTGGGTAGCTTGATGTATACCATGGTGTGCACTAGGCTAAACATGTCACATATAGCTAATGTTGTGAACAAGCACATGCACAGGCTAGGAAATACTTATTGTCATGTTATGAAGTGAATCGTAAGGTATCTAAGAGGCTCTGTAGATAGATGTTTGAGGTATAGTCAATTGAATTCTATTGTTAGGAATATTAGCTATGTGGATGTAGATTTATACAATAGATTTAGATAGTAGAAAGTCCATGATGGGGCATGTATTTTGTGTTTTAAGTTGTATGATTAGTTGGAAGGCAACTTTGCAGTCATTAGTTGCATTGCCCACAACAGAAGTTGAGTACATAACTTTAGCTAAAGGCATGAAAGAAGACAATTGGCTGAAAGGGTTGATTAAGGATACAAGTATGGATTCTAAGATCACTTTAACATTCTGTGACAATTAGAGTGTCATTCAGTTGTTAAAGAATCAAGCTTTTCATGAGAGAACAAAACACATTGACATAAGGTATCACTTTGTCCAAGATATAGTATCTCAAGGTGTTATTTTGATTAACAAGGTTAGGACTAAGGATAATCCGACAGGCATGTTGACTAAAGCTATTCTAGAAATCAAATTCAAACATTACTTGAATTTGGTTAATGTATGCCGATTCAGATAATAGGCCCTTTTAGAGGCAGGGACAAAGAAGAAAGATGGTGAATTTCAAGTCAAGGTGAAAAATTATTGATTTTGCCTTGCAATTTGGGCTAAATTGACGAGAACCAGAAGAAGAATGTAGCGAAATAGAGTAAAGAGTGGAAATGGGTGCTCAAAATTGGGCAAGGTAGTAGAGAATAGGTGCGACGTGCGCCTAGGAGCATGGTTGTGTGCGCCCAGAAGCACATGCTACTAGAATCAGGTGGACGAAACATGCCTTGCGTGCCCTGGCACAAGAAAGGCGCACCCAAGTGCATGCACCACTGGAAATCTAGCAAGGAGAAGCAGCGACTTGTGCCAGAGCGTAAGCCCTATTGTAACATTGTGCCCTAGTGCAAGTGTTCCACACCAGGGTGCAACTTGAAACTTATTTTGGGCCTTTTATCGGCCATAGCTGCACTTGGGTGTGCTAGGGCTGAAGTCTTGAGCACCTTGGTGCATGGTGCAATCCTACTTGGACTTAGATTCAATTTTCTCAGGTATTTAATCAATCTTTTCTTTTGGGACAAACAACTAACCATACACAAGTGATTCTAAACTGCTTTTGAAATAGTATCTTGAGATGGTGTTTAGAACGAGAATGTTTGGTGCTTGCATGAGATTGTGGGACAAAATTTTGTTCTTGTTATCTTGAGTTGAGATCAATAAAATTCTTTTTTTTTATTAAATTAGGCACATCACTGAATCACGTTAAATCTTATTGTTCTTCATTGAATTTCTTTACTATTATATCTCAATTTTATTATTTGATACGACTAGGTTACAATAAACCATTGTGAAAGGAAATAAGGGAATTATATTTGAATTCGTGGAAAGGATGAGAAAAAAATAATGCATATACAAATATTACACATTTTTTTACTCTAAACACTTTTATGAGGAAAAACAAAAAAGAGGGGTTTGAATAAATGGAAAAGATTTGATTAAGCAAATTTTTTTTATGATTCAAGCTAGACATCCATAACTTTTCAATAATATGTGATTCACCAATCATCGTCTTGTTTATTTTGGAATTTACCCCAAAATCTATCGTAGAATTCTAAAAATTGACACAATTTCCATTGGCATGATTGTTTTTGTATAAATGGTTACACTTCTCACTAGAACTTGCTATCTTCAATTCACAATTCATCTCAAACTATTTTCGTATCAATTTCTTATCCAATTAAAGGCCAATTTATTTATAGTGATCGCGTTTAATTAAAAAATCAAAAGGAAAAAATTAAGTAGACTACAAATTAATTATTAAGCAAACACACAATGAACTCCTTGAGCTGTTGGCAATCCAACTGTCAATTTTTTGTTTCAATTTTCTTGAATGTATTTTATAATAGTGCGTATGTGTGTAGGCTTTAGATTTTGACTACTGCCAATTTCCAACTATCCTCAACTCTAAAATTATTCGGGATCCAATTAGATTATCAACACATTTTAGAGACGGTTTGTTAAACTTATTTAATATATTTATAATAGTGTCACCGTCAGCACACGGAAAAATAGAAACCAAAGAGGGCCACACAATTTTCTTGATTTTTAAGATTAAAATGATTCAGCATGAAAATTTATATAGTGGAGGCAAATTCAATTCCGAGTTTGAATCAGAAAATTTTTGGCAGTCCACGTGTTTTTTCATATCCAATTTCAAATGCCTAGCATGTAATCATGGTTGAGACAATGGAGCAATAGCAACATACCTTCATTCTTTTTCTTACAAAATTATCTATTGGGTAACCTTATCTTACATATACATGCACTACAAAAAGGTAAAAAACAGTATGTGCTGCGGTACTGGGAAAACCTCGATTTTCTTAGTAAACAAAGTTTAATAAATTATTCCAAAAATTAATACAAAATATTGTGACAAAGTCAAAAAAAAAATGAAAAAGAATGAATTGAAAACCCAAGGTAATGTTTAGTTATATTTTTTGTTTGATTTTGATAAGTGTTTTGAGGGAATAAGTGTTGTAAGTGGAATTGGGGAATGTGAAAGTTGTGTTGGAGAATATAATTGATTTTTAGTTATGTTTTGGAAAATAGTTAAACGTTTATTTTGAAAAGTTTTGGTACGTTTGTTTATATTTTGGGGAAAAAAAATTTGTAATGGTCAAAATCAATGCATTTTTGTTGGGTTTTTTGAATGAAAATAAAATTATGTAATTTTTTTATTGCAAGAATAATAATAAAATATATATGATATATATGTATGTATATATTAAAAAATTGAGGAGTTTTGGAATAACGAAGGATAAAAGACGATGATATTTTGGAAAAATTAATTTTAATATTCTAAAAGAAAAATGAG
>JACGDI010005461.1:1568767-1606848 GCA_014898725.1 Jacaranda copaia | reverse complement strand
TTTTTTTTTTTTTTTTGATTATGGGTAGGAAAAAGAGAGGATTTGAATTTTTTTTTTCAGTGATAATTCATTAAGTGCTAATTCGATAATTTAGACATCTTTCTTTCATTTAATTATAGGTGATATACTAGAGGGGGAAAAAACGAAAAGCGAGGGTCGAAATATTTATTTGTAATGATTATTCATTAGGTGTTGATTCAGTAGTTAGACATCTTTTTCTTTTCTAATTATAGGTGAATTTGGTAAAGGAAAAAAAAGTGACCGAATGTTTTTAATTATTATTCATTACGTGTGGATTCAATAATTTACGCATCTTTATTTTTTTCTAATTATGGATAAATTTCCAAAGGAAACAAAAAAGAAAAAAAGGAAAGAGAGATGGATTGTTAGTGACTATTCATTAGGTGCTAATTCAATAATTTAAACATATTTCCTTTTTCTCACTACGGGTGATTATAAGTGAATTTGGCAAAGGGAGAAAAAAAAAGGGAAAAAGAGAAGGACCAATTATTTGTTTTTAATGATTATTCATTCGGTGTTTAATATAGGATGTCCTAACAAGCCCAGCCCAATAACACTCAACCAGGATAGTGATATTGTGTAAGGTGGCTCAATTGCCTACCAGGCCCACCCTATTTTAGGCCAAACATGTTATCGACCAGCATTCAACCTCACTGGGCCTTATCCGTCAAAGCGAATACTAGCATTCACCATGTCTACCAAATCATAGTCAATCACCATCAGGATGAGACGTTCATCATTCGACCAAGGAAACTTAGTTCCAAGAAAGTTACATCTCATCGACCAAAGTCTATAGAGATATTTTGTAGAAGTATTTATCTTGATCGAGGAGGTCGAATAAAGGCAATAGTATCTTAGCCACATTGAACGATCTGCTAGGTGGCGTGTCTCTTCATTAATAACGCATGCTATTACCCGTACTGCTTTTTCAGCCGCATTAAACTAATGTGTGCCTCTAGTGTACTACCTTGTCCTAGGTAGCTAGAGGCAGCACCACCTGAAATAATACATAAGCTGGAGAAGACTCAAAAGCCCTCAAGTGAGGACAAAAGCCATTCCTGCACAACAAGGGCATCGTGGACATATTTAGCACATTGAGAAGGCTATAGATAGCCCATTGCCAGTCTTCAGCAAGGTATGCACATTATCTTCAAAAGCCCTCACTTTGCTGCTCTACTTTTTAGTTGATTTGCTGACTTAAGCATTGGAGTGCCTTAGCCAAAGGCCTCTCGGCTAACCTAATATTTGCTATTGGTTATAAGACTAAGCCCAACACTCCATAATGTATCTCTCTTCACTTATCACCTAGTCGACCACATTGAACTCCAACCCAATACCCTCATCATTTGGCGCTATCTATGGAAAACTTGAGTTTGTAATTACGAGAATGGTTAACAATAGGTAAGCCGTTTCTAAAAGGAAGGAGAATAGGAGATCACCAACCCTTCCTCCTCTACCTTAAAAACCTAACGTGGTAGGACCCAATGCCCAACCAGAGCATGTGGTCACCTTGTCCATGGCCCAACTTATATAGTTGATAAGCAAGCAAATATCTATCTAAATTTCTGCTCAATTGTCATCCACTTTCAATTAAGTTAATAATCGACTTAGACTAGGTGCCAATGCCATCCCTCAACCATCCCAGTGTAAGGAAAGGTCCCCAATGTAGAATATAGATCAACTAGAATCTAGGTAACCACCAACTCGATGAGAAGATGGTCCTGGGCAATTCCAAAGAGAAGAATCCCGACCAAACCCCATAGAAAAAGTTGTAAATTCAGTCGATCACTTATCTTGACCCCTTCAAGCACTACAGCACGATAGGGTCAGGCACCTGAGGCCCTAGACCAATAGAAACATATTCTAGTCTGATCAAGAAGAGTGGGAAGAGGTCTCCCACTAAGTACAATAGTTGAACAAGCGACTTATGGAAATTTCAAAGAGAAACTCTGAAAAGAACCTTTACCATGAGGGTGCCCCGAAGCTTTGTTGAGAGAGAGAGAGTCACCATTTGTGTAAGAAATCATCAACAAGTGCATCGCTATCCATGCCAAGATCCCCACTAAGCTACCCAGATATGATGGCTCATTGAATCTAAATGAACATCTGTTGTAGTTCGAGTATATGATGCAATTTGAGAGGCACATTGAGTACATCCAATCGAAGATATTGGCACTACGTTCTAGGGGATTGTGCTCAATTGATTTGTAAAATTAGAACTAGCGCTTACGTACTCTATGACTAGTTCCTCCACTGGTTTGCTGGTCAAAAGAAGGCAAAGCTTGCACATACTTATTTGCACACTATTAAATAGAATAAGGGGGAGTCCTTTTGTGACTTTTTTACCAGATTCAATAGGAAGTCCTAAACATTAGCAGTCTTCAGTTTGAAATTCTAATTGATGTGCTCTTCTTAAGCTTTTTCCATAAGGAATGCGCTAACACCTTGGTCAAGGAATGACCTAGGATGAGAAGAAGTTGCTTGACCTCGCTAAGAGATACATGACATAAGAAAATATGAATAGCTTGAAGTATGATAATTCCCAACACCAACAATAAAAAATGGAAGGAGAAAGATGATAGACAATATAAATATAGTCATCAGTCTCCCATTAAGCATTTCGATTACTACATACCCATTAACACCACCAGAAAAAAGGTGTTGTCACTATTTAGCATGATAACCTTAAAAAATTAAGAAAGTTGATCGAGACTGAAGCCACAAAAATATTTAAGAAATATTGTCGCTTCCATAGGCAAAAAAGCTATGACATAGAGAATTGCTTCAATCTTCATGACGAGATTGAAAAGCTTATTTGATAAGGCCACTTAAAGAAATTTGTCAATGAGCAAGCAAAACAAGAAATGGGTATAATCAACCAGACTCCTTATAGAGAAAGATCGATTAGCCCAAAAAAGGAAGACAAAGGAAAGAAACCTACCCATGATCTATGCCGACCTATCAAAGTAGTAATTGATTCTATTGCTAGAGGCCAAACTAGAATTGACCAAAACTTCTTCAGTCGAAACAATCTTCTAGTTTTCAACTAGAGCTGAGATAATTTCTTTCTCTAATGCCAACCTCTCATGCATAAACAATAAAGGGCTAACAACAGCTGGACTACCCTCTTGTAGTATCTATTGAAATTGCAAACTTTAAGGTCAGGAAAGTATTGGTTGACAATAGGAGCTTGGCAAACATCATTTTCTTATTGACTTGAATAGAATGAACATGAGCAAGTTAAAATTCAAGCCTATCCACACCTCACTAGTTGGATTTGGGGGTTCAAAAATCATCCCTGAAGGATTTATAAATTTCTCAACATCATTTGGGAAGGCCCTACAGCACAGGACTCTTATGGTTAACTACCTAGTCATCGATGCATCCTTTACTTACAACGTTCTCATTGCGCGACCATCATTGAATGGCTTTTGGGTTATTGCCTTAGCCTATTATATGAAGGTTAAATTTTTTATAGCTGCTAGGATAGGTGAACCCCTTTACAACATGAAAGAAGCCTAGTGGTTCTATACAATTTCAACCAAGACAAACGAATAGAAAACTCAACCTAAACTGAAACCTTTGAGAGATGCCCCAGTAGTGGAATTTGAGAACGGATAATCAAGTAAAAAAAATTGGAGGAGACTAAGGTCAAGCTAGTCGGCCAGTTCAAGACAATCGAGCTAAAACTAGGGAACCCCAACAAGACCACCAGAATTGGGACTAATATGGGAAACAATATGAAATGCCTCATGAACAATTTTCTCAAGAGGAATGTTGACATTTCTACTTAGAGGGATTCTAACCTCCAAGGAATCGACCCTAGTGTCATCGTCCACCACTTGAATATGGACCCCTCATTCAAACTAATGAAGCGAAAGATAAGAACTTTCAATGCTAAATGATGTCAAACCATCGAGGAGGAAGTCAACAAATTTTTAGAGGCAAGATACATTATAGAAATTCAATATCCAAGTTGGCTTAGTAATATAGTCATTGTCCCTAAAAATGAGGGAAAGTGGCGAATGTATAACAATTTCACTAATTGAAATAAAGATTTCTCTAAAGATCCTTACCCTCTACCTTATATAGATTTATTAGTAGATTTTACTACTAGCTGCGATTTATTGAATATGATGGATACATTTCAAGGTTATTACCAAATTTTCATGGCATTCGAGGACAAAGATAAGACCTCTTTCGTCATCCTCAATAAGGTATATTACTTTCTAGTCATGCCTTTTAGGCTCAAAAACATAAGGACAACTTACCAAAGACTGGTAAACTTTATGTTAAAAAATGAGATTAGGAAAACAATGGAGGTCTATGTCAACAACATGATAGTCAAGATAGAAAAAGCAAAAAATTAGTTAACCAACCTCAATCGTGCATTCTCAATATTACGTGCATTTGGCATGAAGCTTAACCCTAACAAGTACATGTTTAGAGTGAGGGAAGGAAAATTTCTGGGCTACAAGGTTATCCAAAGAGGTATCAAAGCAAAACCACAAAAAATCCAAGCCATCCTAGATATTACACGTCCTTAAACAATTAGGGACATTCAACGCCTAGTCGGAAGAATTATAGTATGGATCGATTCATTGCTGATAGTTGACAAAAGCTTACCATTTTTCAAGATCCTAAGAAATGTAAGGAAATCAAGCTTATAATGGATAGCATAGTGCTACCAAGCCTTGGTCGAGTTAAAATAATGCCTTTCAATGCCCCCGAGGTTAGCTTAACCAGATGTTGGAGAAGTTTCGTATGTTTATTTAGCAGTTTCATTGGCAACAATCAGCTTAGTTTTGGTCTCAAGCACAAAGGGCACACATCTGGTATCTACTACAATATTAAAGCGCTACAAGGCCTGAAGCACAATTACCTAGAGATCAAGAAATTTGCTCTCATTTTGGATACAATAATGAGAAAACTGAGGCCTTACTTCCAATCTCACTCCATTGTCGTCTTGACAAATCAATCTCTGAAATAAGTGCTATCAAAACCTGATGTGTCCGAAAGATTTACAAAATATGCCATTGAGTTAAGAGAATTTGACATTACCTTTTAGCCTCGAACTACCATAAAAGCCTAAGTACTAGCAAACTTTGTTGCCAAAAGACTCAACTTTCTTGACCAAGTCGACTAGGACTTCGCTATGTGGACCATATAGGTCGACGGGTCTGCAACTTCCTTAGGAAAAGGAATTAGCATCTCTTTGCAATCTCCAAAGGTCGAGGAATATGACTTTGCAGTCAAACTTAGCAACTCTGTCACAAATAATGAAGCAGAATATGATGCCCTTATTATTGGCATGAAGATGGCAATAGATAAAGTAGTCAAATAGTTGGCAATAAGCATTGATTCCCAACTGGTCATGGAACAAGTCAAAGAAAACTTTGAATCCAAGAAGACCACAATGAGCAAGTACTTGGCCGAGGTGAAAAAGATATAACAACACTTCAAAAAATTCAGTATCAGCTAAGTTCATCAATCTAAGAATAAGCCAACTGACGAATTGTCAAAGTTTACTAGTTCAATAAAAGAAACTAGAGATAGAACGATCACATTTCTGATCACCAATAAGCCTACCATAAGTAATGTCGACCAGAACTTGGTGAGCCATATTGAAAAAGCACCACCTTCCTGGCAAGATGAATTAAAAGCTTACTTATGAGAGGGAAAAGTTTTTGAGGACAAAATCCAAGCACGTTAGCTCAAAAGTGAAGTAGCTAAGTTCACTCTCGATAAACATGGCACCAAAACAAGCCTACGAGGTCCTACATGAAGTCCATTGGGGCATATGTGGCAATCACTTGAGAGGGCGATATCTAGCCCACTAAATTATTAGATACGAATATTTTTTACCAATATTATTAAAGGATGCCATCAACTTCGCCAGGAAGTACCCATCCTGCCAGGTCTATTAGAACATACACTACTAACTTGCAACATTACTCGTGCCCATTAAGACCATATGGCCATTCAACTAGTAGGAGATAGACATAGTAGGTTCTTTCCTAAAAGTAACAACCAGAGAAAGTTCATGATCATCGCAACCAAGTACATTATGGAGTAGATCAAAGCAGAAGCAATCTCAAAAATAACCAACATAGCCATAAAAAAATTTTGTGTGGAAAAATATTTTCTATCGTTTTGGTTTGTCTAAAGTTTTGATACCTAACAATAGAACATAGTTCCAAAGCAGAAGCACCATGAGCTAGTGTACAAGCCTTGGGATTTGAAAACATTTCATCGTAGTTGGCAACCCTCAGTCTAATAGCTAACTGAGGTCATGAATTAAACGATCCTCGATTACTTCAAAGCTCGACTTGAAGAAACTAGAGTAAGCTGGGCAATGACCTCCTCAAGGTGCTTTAGGTGTATAGGACTATCCTTCATACAACCACCAAACATAGCCTATACAGTTTGGTCTATAGGTCAAAAGTAGTTATCCCAATAAAATGAATACAACACATTGCTCAAGTGATGCACTACAACCCAGTCAGGAGTGACACCGAGAGAGAATTTAACCTAGAGACAATCGATGAGCTACACCAACAAGCATATATAATAACATAGAGATACAAGTCAAAGATGGCACAATAATATAACAAAAGAGTCTAACCTAGAAGCTCCAAAGTAGGTGTCCTCAACCTCAAGAAGATCGGAGTATTAAAGAATGTGGGAAAGCTTGACTTGAAATGGGATGGCCATTACTTGGTAGTCAAAGTAGCAAAGCACAATGCCTTGTGACTTGCAAATATGACTGGTAGTGATCTCCCTCGACCTTGGAACATGGTGAATTAGAAAACATTTTATATGTAGAAAGACTTTATGTCTCTCCTCTACTACACCAAGAGCATCACCTTAGATCAATAAAAACTGCTTCTTTTTCAACAACTAACTGCTTAAACCATCAAATTAATGCATTTTAGCCCAAACTAATAAACTACTTGATTGTTTATAGTTGACCTTATAGTAAACCACAATGCCAGTTTCAAGCTACAAAATCAAGGCTTTTTTACCTGAGTAAATAAAAGAGTTAATCATTTAACGTCAACTATAAATTACTCTTAATAATAAATTATAGCTTCAAGCCCAAATTGATGAACACACTTGATGAAAAACTCAACCCTGTAGTCGAAGATAACCTTGCAAAAATTGAAAAGCTAACAAAATTGATTGACGAAGATTACTCTTTCCATTTCGATGAGAGCTAGTTTAAACTAACCCTGGAGTTGACGATGGGCTTGGATTAATTCCATTATTTTTACACCAATTGATTTCCAAATTGACCATAGACTTGTCTAAAATTCAATTCCTTCATTAAGGGATTATGTTATATGATTTCTTATCTACAACTGAATTACTTATAGTGTTATTTATTAATGATTGGCATTCAACAAGACTAAAAGCATTAAAAGCAAAGCAAAATAGAATACATGTCAATGAATGAAAAAAGCCATTTCATTAAAGTTCATAAACATTCAATTACAATCTTTTGAAACATTACAAATAAGTACCCCACAAGGCAGTCAAAAGATAAAACTATAGTAGCTTAATCATTCAATTCAACCCGATGTTTTTAGCTCTCACAGATTTTACCTCTTCATCGATCACCTAGTTGAGCACATCACTTGAGTGTACTGCGACAACCACAAGATCCTTAACTTTCTACTCAGGGGACACCGCAGGCACTAGTTAAGTTGTAGGGGTTGGTCAAGATGATCTCGCCTCATTATTCAAAAATGTGCACCCAACCGAAGGGAATAAATTTATTGTGTTAACTTTGCCATTCCTAATGTCAAACGCAAATTCATTGGTAAATGAAAACTCACTAGTCACTGAGGTGATCTTCATTTGAAAGTCAATAGTTAGCCCGACCATAGGTATAGCAGTAGCCCTAACCACAGTTGCAGTAACAAGCTATTCCATAAGAGCACTCTTATAGGGATTGTGAAGTATTAGGTTTCCACATTGATTAAATACATGTAGTAGTCTTTTCACATGGCCTTAGATAATTCTCACTTCTTGATCTAACTTTTGGGTGAATTATGCCCAATATCTAGTCTCTGATATGGCACCAGAGCTACTCATTTTTTGTGTTGGGCTATCTAATGTTGTTGGGTCAACCATTTTATACTATTCAACGCTCTAGATGTCTATTTCTAAGCATACACGGGGTTTGTTATAACAAACAAATACTAAATTAATATATAAATATTTTAGGCCACAAATACAGTTGTGGGTGATAAGGCCCACAACTGTAGATGCTATATTTTAGATAAGGATTCATGCAAGTTAAGTGGGATGTTTTTGTTCTACTATTTTGAGCAATATTAGATGATATGTGATATGACCATTCAACCCTCACCTGTGTACAAGTCAATTACTATTATACTTCTAATAAATGCCAATGATTGAACCAGCTTATGATTGGCCTGGAGTAAAAAACAATTAAAACTGAGGCTTGGGGGAAAAAAATATACATATGAAACTGTTGAGCGCCATGACCATAAGCAATATAAAGCTGTGGTGCCAAACAGTTAAAATATATTTCTCTCTCCTTTTTTAGAAAAGGGTATTATGGTCAATTTGCTATTTATATAGCCATATTTTATCATCTATTTAGATAAACAGCTAATAAAAATATCCATATTTATCATTTATCTTATCACACAAAGTAAATATACTTTCTCATGAACTAAATTAGTCTTATTCTTAACTCCATTCATCAATTTATCCTATCACACTACATCCCATTTCACAAAGTAAATGAGGTCTTAATATAAATTTCATATTCTTATGCATGGGTCAGAGGTTCAAATCTTAATAAATTTTAGGAGTGTCTATGGGTAGATTAAAAAAGCAAAAAAAGAAAAAAAGAAAAGAAAAAAACATTATGAAAATTTTCCACTAACAAAAATTACTAGCATAATGAACAAACCATGTTTGTTGTGACTTGAAACAATCAAATCCTAACTATGAAATAGTAGTAAAGAAAATTCAATATAATTTTGATAACAAGATTTAATATGATTTGGCGATGTGCCTAATCCACCCGACAAATAAAGTAATTTTGTTGATCTCAAATCAAAGTGCAAGTACAAACTTTGAATCCCACAAATTTCTTGAAAACACCCAACACCCTTGTTCTAAACTTCATCTCGAGAAACTATCTCAAAAGCAGTTAGAAACCCTCATGTATGTGTCTCTCATTAAATTATGAAAGAATACATGTATTTATATCTACAAAGTAGAGTCCTAGTCGAAGTCAAGTTATGCCGTGTGTTGGGGCTCACATAATTTGCCCCCCAATGCAAAAATTAACATCTTGTGCACTGAGGCTCACAAACTTTGTGCCCTAACGCAAACTTTCTGTCCTCCACACGCTGCTATAAAAAATTGGGCAGAAACTTTGCGCCTTAGCACAAAGTTACTGCTCACTATGTGGTTATTGTTTACCACAAAGTTATTGTTCACTGCATGCGTTTTTGGCCTCTTGCTCTATTTTGCTCCATTTTTCTTCCATTCTTTGTCAATTTAGCCCAAATTTCAAGCCAAAATCAATAGTTCTCCACCTTGACTTGAAATTCATCATCCTTCTTCTTTGTGCCTACCTCCAAAACGGCCTGTCATCTAAGTTTGCAAACGTTAACCAAATCCAAGCAATGCTCAAATTTGATTCTTGAAATAGCCTTAGTCAACATGTCTGTTGGATTATCCTTGGTCCCAATCTTATATAACAAAATGGCACCTTGAGACATCATATCCCGGACAAAGTGATACCTCACGTCATTATGCTTTGTTCTCTCATGAAAAGCTTGATTCTTTGATAAAAGTATAGCACTTTGACTGTCACAAAATATTGAAGTGATCTCAAAATCCATACCTATATCCTCAATGAACCCCTTTAGCCAAATACCTTCATACCTTCAGCTAAAGCCATGTACTCTACTTCTGTTCTAGACAATGCAACTGATGACTACAAAGTCACCTTCCAACTAATCGTAAAACTCGAAACACAAAACACATACCCCACCATGGACCTTCTACTATCCTGTGTAATTCACATCATCATAGCCAACAATTCTAGCTGTAGAATTTAATTGCCTATACCTTAAACATCTATCTGTAAAGCCTCTCAGATACCTCATGATCTATTTCACAGCCTACCATGAGTTTTTCCTAGTTTGTGCATATACCTGCTCACAACATTGACTGCATATGAAATGTCTGGCCTAGTGCACACCATGGCATACATCAAGCTACCCACTTCACTAGCATACCGCACATTAGATATGCGCTTCACCTCCTCCTCAATATTCAATGAATCATCTAATGAGAGCCTGAAATGAGTTGCAAGTGATGTACTCACTAGCTTTCACTTATCCATCCCAAAACACTCCAGTATTTTCCCAATGTAATGTTGTCGAGACTAGTAAAATAATCTAATGTGTCTGTCCTGGATGATCTCTATGTCCAATATCATCTTTGCACTACCCAAATCCTTTATCTCAAATTCTTCACTTAACTAAGCTTTTAAAATATTGATCTTATATATGTTTCTAGAAGATAAAAATATATCATCAACATTCAACAACAAATATACTAGGAGGCTATCACTATATTTTTTATAATATATACAACAAACAAAATTGCTTCTAGTGTATCCTATCTTGGTAATAAATGCATCAAACCTTTTATACCATTGTCTGGGAGACTACTTCAAGCTATATAAAGATTTCTTCAAAAGGCATGCTTGATTTTGTTTCCCAGAAATAGCAAATCCTTCTGGTTGACTCATTTAGATTTGTTCCTCCAACTCACCATGCAGAAATGCTATTTTTACATCCATCTGCTCAAGCTCCATATCAAACAAAGCAACCATGGCAAGTAAAACACGAATGGAAGTATGGTTTATAACTGGAGAAAACATCTCATAGAAGTCAACTCTCTCTCTTTGAGTAAAACCCTTAGCAACTAAATGCACCTTGTATCTACATCCTCAACCCTAGGAATCTTTTCCTTCTTCTTGTAGATCAATTTAATACCTACAATTTTCTATCCTTTGGGTACATCAACCAACTCCCATGTGCTATTCTTGTGTAGAGACTCCATCTCTTCACTCATAGCTATAATCCATTTATCAGAATCTAGCCTGGAAATTGCCTATTTGTTTAAGACTGGATCATCTCCTACAAACTCCTCAACTGAACTCATATACATAACTACCAGTTCTGAATATGCAAACTACTGGGATGGTTTGATCTGCCTCCTTTTCCTATCGCGAGCCAAACAATAGTTTTGTAGTGAATAGTTTTTTTGTTGTTGGTTAGGTGATAATGTGCTTTCACCAGCTTCATCTACCACCTTCTGCTTTCCCTTCAAAATTTATGAAATGTCAAGTTCAAACTCCGCCTTCTCTTTAATGCCCTGTTGACTACTTTCAGATTGCTTCACCTTCTTCATCATCACAAACTCATCAAAAGCCACGTCCCTTCTGATAATCAACCTAGAGCCTTTTGTCATCATTACGCAATAACGATAACCCTTTACTTTATCTACATAGCCTAGGAATATGCACTTCCTAGCCCTTAGTTCAAGCTTTTCGTCACAGACATGAGCATAGGTTGGGCACCTAAACACTCTTAAATTTAAGTAATCAACAGGAAACCCGAACCAAACTTTCGTTGGTATCTTGCAGTCCAAAGTAATTGATGGTGACCTATTCACCAAGTAACAAGCAGTATTGATTGCTTCTACCTAAAAATCCTTGGGCAATCTAACGTTAATGAGCATGCATCTAGTTCTTTTCCAGATAGTCCTATTTATTCACTCTGTAACTCCATTCTACTATGGTGTGTGTACAACAGTGCGATACCTCACAATTTCTTTTTTCTCGTAGAATTTTTGAAATTCCTTATTGTAGAACTCCAATCTATTGTTAATCCTCAAGGGCTTGATTTTCTTTCCTATCTGCTTCACAATTAAAGTTTTCTATTGCTTGAAGTTAACAAACACCTCATCCTTATGCTTCAGCATGTACACCTATACTCTCCGTGAGAAGTCATCTACGAATGTCAGCATATATCTAGCACTTCCCTTTAAAAGAACTTGAGAAAGCCCCCAAAGATCTGAGTGAATGTAATCTAAGGTGCCCTTGGTCTTATGAATTGCAGTGTTGAATTTTACCTTGTGTTGCTTGCCAAGCACACACTTCTCGCAAAAATCCAGCTCTCCAATCTTTTTCCACCAAGCAAGCTACATTTGCTCAGTTCTGACATCCTCCTCTCACTCATATGCCCAAGCCGCATATACTATAGTCTCGTAGTATCATTAACTGATAAAAAACTGCTACACTACTGGAAATTGTACTGCCTTATAAGATGTAAAGGCCATTCCTTTTGTCTTCGTTTCATAATAAGTAGTGAACCTTTGGAAACCCACAGAACTCCATCTCAAGCTCTGTACTCACAATTGTTCTTATCCAGTTTACCCAGTGAAATCAAATTTTTCTTTAGATTTGGAACATGATGAACATCTGTTAGGGTCTTTACTGTGCCATTGTGCATTCTGATACTCACTGAGTTAATTCCTACAACCTTGCATGAAGTATCATTTTTCATAAGTACTTTACCCCTATCGTATTTATGATAAATGGTAAACCAATCTTCACGTGGACACATATGGTAAGAGCAGCCATTATCCAAAATCCACTCAGAGTTTAGTAAGCTTTCGGTAACATTGAGAACAAGCCCACCATCAAACTCATCCTCAACAATTTCTGCAACATCATCCTATTTCTGATCAGAAGTTTTGCCTTTATCTTTCACCTTTCCTTGTTCTGAATAATTTTGTTTCCAGCGACCCTTTCCAACGCACCTAAAACATTTATTGCTGTTTTTAGGCGCCTTTATTCTTTTCTTTTTCTCTCAATTGGCTCTTCGCCACCAATCCTTCCCCACTTTCACCATTATTACTGCCCAATACATATTTTCTCAACTCGTTAGAATTCAATAAAGCCTTCACATCCTCCATTGAAATTGTATCTTATCCATACAGCAACGTAGTGACCAAGTGCTCATAAGATTTACGTAGTGAACACAAAAGAATCAACACCTGATCTTCATCTTCAATTTTAACATCTATACTAGTGAGATCCAAAATTACTTTATTGAAATAATCAATATGCTGAGTAATAAATGTACCTTTTTTCATCCTCAATGTGTATAATCACGATTTCAAATATAGCTAATTTGTCGGGGACTTCATCATATATAGACTCTTCACTTTGACCATAGTCCTACTAGCATACTTTCCATGGTGACCATTCTCAGTACATTATGTGCTAATGATAACACCAGAGTACCATATGCCTTCATCATAAACTCATCATTTTCCTCATTTGTCAGCATTTCTGGCAAGGAATTTCTACCTTTTAACATTCTCTGTAAACCTTATTGACACAAGAGGGCATCGACATTTACCTTCCATAGCCCAAAATCATTCTTTCCATCAAACTTCTCTACCTCGTACTTTATGGTTGACATCTGATCAATCCTGGCTCTCGATACCAATTTGTTGTGACTTGGAACAACCAAATCCTAACTACAAAATAATAGTAAAGAAAATTCAATGTAATTTTGATAATAAGATTTAACGTGATTCGGTGATGTGCCTAATTCACCCGATAAAGAAAAAAATTTTATTGATCTCAAATCAAAGTGCAAGTACAAACATTGAATCCCATAAATCTCATGAGAACACCCAACATCCTCATTCTAAACTCCGCTTCAAGAAATTATCTCAAAAGTATTTAGAAACCCTCGTGTATGTGTCATTCATTAAATTCTGAAAGAAAACATGTATTTAAATCCATAGAGTAAAGTTCTGATCAAAGTCAACTTGTGCTGTGTGATGGGGCTCACACAATTTGCGCCCCAGTGCAAAACTTAATGTCTCGTGCATTGAGGCGCACAAACCTTGCGACCCAGTGCAAACTTTCTATCCTTTGCGCGCTGTTGCAAAAAATTAGGTAGAAACTTTGTGCCCCAAAGTAAAGTTACTGTTCACTACGCATGTTACTATTCACCACAAAGTTATTGTTTGCTGCATGCATTTTTCGGCCCCTTGCTCCATTTTTATTCCATTTTTTTGGTCAATTTAACCCAAATTTCAAGACAAAATTAACAATGTAAATGAGACTTATTATGTCTAGATCTAATTTTATGTGCAACAGTGCAAGCAATTAAATTTCGAATATGCTTGTCATAGTTAAAATTCCCTTTTTATACAACTAAAGAGTGCAAGACTAGCAACTAATTAAGACTTTTCTATTCATGGTTAAATAATAAAATAATTCATTATTTTTTATTAT
The DNA here is from genome assembly GCA_014898725.1 of Jacaranda copaia. Classification (NCBI taxonomy): domain Eukaryota; kingdom Viridiplantae; phylum Streptophyta; class Magnoliopsida; order Lamiales; family Bignoniaceae; genus Jacaranda; species Jacaranda copaia. The sequence continues at coordinate 1,592,447 of JACGDI010005461.1, read as the reverse complement.
TAATAGTTTTGTAATTTGAGTAATTAGTTTTCCTAATATTTCTTCTTTTCTAGATAAAGTAAGTTTATACTATCTAAATTTTTTCTCTCTTACTTTTTCATCATTTTTCTAAATAAAAATTATGATAATTTTCAGTACGATAAAAGTTTTATGTGATTATTTGTCAAATCATAGAAGCATATGAGATAAAGTGACTTAAAATGATATAGAAAAACATTTAAGTAAACCTAACCAAAAGAAAAAGTAAAGACTCTTGTAAAAAAGAAACAAATAAATCAAACTTGTCATGTGAAATCATACATATTGTGTAATAAAATATGCTCAAACAATAAATTACGTACATAAAAGTAATAAGTACTAATTGATGCTGCTAGAAGCTGCGTATAGAGGAAAAGGGGGTTGTATTATTGGTAAATCGATCAAGGAGGTCGAGTACCGAGGATTGTGTATAACTTGGGGTTTGAGATTTGTAACCACAACACACATTAAGCTAGTCGAAGTGCCCTCGGCTAAGGCACTCCGATGCTCAAGTTAGTTATGGTCAAGATAAGGAGATTGAACATAATATAGAAAATGTAAAACTTATAGTGTATGAGGTATTACCTTGAGCATGGTTGAGCGTAGAGTATTTATAGTTTTCTGTATGCGTGATTTGACCCTAGTACCCCTATCACGTGTATTGAATTTTTTCTTTACTAGGGGGTTGGAGGTCATTCTATGTTCAGATCTCGGTACTGTGCTAGGTGGCTAAATCTCCTGTTTTCTTAGATAAACAATGCCAGTGGAGGTGCGTCTCTGCCAAGGTTGTTGACAGGGTTGTCAGAATTGGTGACAACAATTGTATCGACTCTCACGTGTCATTAATGCGGAGGCATGGGACTTGTCAGACTAATAAACACGGCAGGGATCCGAGTTAACGCCGGAGTGGGTCCTGAGGTCAATACATGTCGACCAAACTCGAATATTCGAACTTCTGAAGTGGTCCTGAAATCGATACGGGTCGACTACAGACCCTACCAAGTGAGGTCGATATTAGTTGACCAAACAGATTTACTGTTGGGCCTCCTAGGCTATCTCATTTGATGTTGGGCTTGTTGGACTTACTGGGTTATCCCATATCACTAATAATTTCAGGAAAAGACATTAATATAATATATCAACATAATATCATATAAAAAAATTTTGTACTAAAAGTTAATTTTTTTGCAACTTGTCAATTTATGTTACTAATGTAAAAGTATTACTAAAAAAATAATTTCATAATGAATATTTACGTGCATTTTTCTAGAATATTTATTAAGCAACCCATATCCTTAAACATCTCACAGCAAAGGTTCTTGAGAATATACGCTACAACAAAATCATATCATTAGAGGCAAATAATAAGAGGCATATCTCAAAATTGCCTCTAATAATTATTTAAATGGGCCATTACATATTAAGTGCCCCAAAAAGTGTTGGTCTATTTTTAAGGGCCTTTGTAGGCTATCTACGAAAACCTATTTAAAATAGCTCACAAAACCAGTGATTAAAATTGCAATGCTCATTATACCAGCTGATGTATATTTTCATCCTTCAATTAAAATAGTTAAAGTAGGATTTAACTGAAACAAATTTCCGCACAACACAGTCTCAACACAGTCTCAACACACACCACTCTCAGCTCACCGCACAGTAGCTCGCCTGAAGCCACTTGAAATCCCTTTGGGCATCCTTCAATCTGCCACACGGCCCTCATCTTCAACCTTCATTTTTGGCAACTAGCAATTGCAAAATTGCAACCTATTATTTAGAATTCATTGTCGTCACTTCCAATTGCAACCTTTAGCAAAATCGCAAGCCTAGGGATTTTCTCCTTTACTCAAAATCTCAGGTAAGTTGCTCGATAAATTGACAGATAATCTTAGCTCCAGTCTTCTTCTTTTCTAGCTCTAGTCACCAGCCTATGGTTCCCCTGAAACATACTGCATTTGCGGTATTATTGACTGGTATAACTTTGTGGCATCCATGGCAGCGGACTTCTTGTGTACTCAGTGTCATAGATGACCTCTCTCGGCAATGCTTGCAAATGAGACTACTCTCCATTTGACCAACTGATAAGTTTTTCTGTGCTAAGAAAGCCTAAAGAAGAGTACAATCTATATAAACGGCTCAAGATGACGGACTCCTGAGAAGAATTTATGCAAATTATATGAATTGCAGACATCTATTTCTTGTTTGTTATGTTAGTATTTGTTTCTGATTTGGTGTTGTTGATGCAAAATAAGATTTGACAATGAAACGGAGAAGCCAATTTGAGTGTAAACTGTTACAAATGAAGAATCCTTTGTTGAGTTTGGATGATTTGGACAAGTATTTCTGCTAGTCAAATGTTTTGGAAAAACTGTTTCATGCAATTACAGCTTTATTTAGAATAACAGAATTACTGAGTAAAGTCAAACTTTGGAAGAGGACGCCTAAAAATTGACTTGGGTTCTAGAAAAAGTTTACATAAGTAGTTTCACTGATATTGTATACTCATAAGTATATTTTTCTATGTTGTTATAGAATAGAAAAGAGAGACTTTGAAGATGCTTTTAATCATCTGAAAAGGATTGTGGTTGTTTGGAGCAGCAGCAACTTATGAGATTTATTCTAAGTTGTACAATAACTTGTTAGGTGCAGCAAAATATTACAAAATTTTACAACACAAAAATCTAGCACATCTAAAGCCAACCAAGCATCAAATATTCAGAGCAGCAAAAGTATTTTAGTCATATTTTTGGCTTTTTCCTATTACCATTTTGATTGAAATAGCAATATATTAGATTATGGAAAATATGATAACAGAAAGAGGATTGAAGCTTTTTCTAGGACTTCTACATTGAAGCATACTGAACACTCAAGGAGCTAATAAGTAAACTTTTGACCCACATAAGTTTCTTTTAACACCCAAGAAGTTAAAAAAGCAAAGAAGGGGGTGGGAGAATAGCTGTAGGAATAGTTTGTTGCCAGTACATGCTGAGGTAGTGTTATCAAAAAGTTGGAGATCAAAAGCAGAGGTAGCAAACTTTCCGTATTTCTTGTGTAAATGTCCAATTATGCTATGAGCATCCATGGTGAAGTAAGCCCACAAAGTATCTCTTTGATGCTAATGTAATGTCACTTGAAGATTTTTTGGCACAGTTATCCATTTTTGGGTGCTGGCTTTTCAGGTTGAGTGCCCGAAGTATCCTGGATTCTGCATAACACGCCAAAAGAACGAATATCCATTTATAGAAATATTTCACAGCCCCGAGCATGTATGTTTGATTATTCATTATTCGTATAGTATTACAAATATGTGAGTGCCTCTTCAATTAGAAGATCATTGTTTTAATTCCCAAAGCATCTTGGAACAATTATGTTGACATAATCAGTTGCTGAAATGATACACCAGCCACTGTATAAGATATTTTTTGGCTTAGTATGAGCTGAAATTTTCCTTTTGATGTGATCTCTCCAAGAGAAATTCCTTTATCATTATCTGTTACGAGCTTGATTATTATAAACAAAAAACATTCATGAGTGGAAGCATTTGGAAATGAAGTCAGTTTATGTATCCCCTCAAACTTCCATCATTTTAAATCATACTAGATCAAATTCAATGACAACCTCTTGTAATGTCTAACTTTGCTTATACTGCAGTATTAACTAATTTAAATTGGCTATAATCATTTGAAAGACTTGTCTCCCACTAATGAAGGGAAAATGTCATTGATCATTTGCCGTTGTTTTAAGCCTTAGACATTATATGTATAATACACACACAGACACACTCAAGAATTTTAATTATTTCAATTTCTAGTCCTGCATATATTGAGTTGACAACCAATTTTTGCCATAAGATGGAACAAAAAGGTTCAAGTTCTCACTGCACACAATTTTTCCATTCTAAGAGGTAGTGATGAATGAAAAAAGGCACATATTGGGTCTTGAGCCTTTGTCTTTATTATTGGATGCTATACTAGTCGTCTTAAACATAACAAATATTGAGTTTTTCCTCTGTTTTCCTTGACTATGGTGGAATGGCTCATGGCTCATGGCTCATGGCTAGTAGCTTTAGATATGATAATATGTTTTTTACTCCATAAACTTCTGCTTATTTAACTGCTGGATCTGAATTTCTAGCCAAAACATTCTTGAAGGCAAATTCATTCCATTGCAATAACTTTCTTGAAGAAACAAAAACAGAAACTTCTTATTTCCAAATCATTGCATTTTGCGCAACTGAAGGTGCAAGATTGTGAAGTGATTGCATTATGCTTGTTAATGGAGCTAGTCTGTTTTCTCAACGATGCACATATATATTGAAGTAATTCATTTTTATCATATGATTTTGCTAGCTTGTTGATTTATCGAGAATGTGCAACAACTAATGTGGCTGAAAAGACTAAGGCTGTAAAATGACAAGATAGAGATAATAGACTAAGGCCGTATAAAGATAGCTTTACTTTTCCTAAAACTGTTAGATTTCTACTTGGATTGGTTGAATAAAAGGGTTGCAAATCCAATATTAGGCATGGGGTATTATTCTAGAGAGAAAATTTTGGTTTTACTTAGCAAAGAGTCAAGGTGTGTATTCTTTACTAAATGTAGATAAATTGTATGATCGTTTTTTAAAAATGAATATTGTGAGTTGAAATAAAGGTTAATTGAATTCTTCTGGAGATATTTCGACTATTGGGTTGTATTGGTTGATAAAAGATACAAATGTATGATTATTAGAAATATGTTGTTATTATGTTTGTAGCGTATGGTTGAATACAAATCTATGTTTTTCCTTTTAAGGCACTTGATTGATAAGTGTATTTTTTGATATAGGATTTGGAGGCTTTTTTCTATTTAAAGCCCTCAAAAATAAGAAATAGAGGCTTTAATAATAGCCCCTAAATGGAGAAAAAAATACCTCCATTAGTTTCATATGGAGGCAATCCATGTAATTGCTACCATATTTTTCGCGACCTCAGCTATGGAGGCTTTTATACCAAATTGCCTTCGTACATATTTGAGGCAATTTTTAGACATTTAGAGGCAAAAAAAATTTGCCTACATATATTACTATTGTAGTAGTTATATATAGAGTTAATTAAACATGTTCTTGTATTCTTGTTTGCACTATTTCTATTTCGTGTTGTGTTATTTTTATTTCATGCTGTGTTAGTTTTAGGGCAGCTTCCGATCACATTGTTCACATGGACAAATCTTTAATGCCTAAGACTTTTGCCAGCCACAACCATTGGCATTCCTTTACAAATTAATTCCCTGAAATCTGGGAGCCCCATATCACTAGACCACCATATTAGAAACTATAAGACTAGTTTATACCTGTGACAACACATTTCATGAATTCAATGCATTGTTGTGATCAATGGATGAACTAGAAGCCCTCAAGAAATCACTCGGATTTGTCTCTGCTTATAGTGATTGAAATGTCACATATAACTCTACTCACACATTTGAATTCCTTCCTCTAAATTTGGAAGCCAGCTTTCCAATACAACAAAGATGTGGTTGAGGTTATTATTGACACATGTGGCCTTAAAATCTTATTGTCCTTGGTTTATAGTATTTTTATGATGTTCTTTATAGTACTTTAATACTCTGTAATAGTCAAATTCTAGTGTTTCATAAAAGGGATGATAATTCATTTGTGGTACTATGAGATTGTAAGTTTTAAAGAGTTTCAATATTTATACTTCAATAAAACTAATTTTAGTAATATGGCTATGATTGTTTTCTAGTTTCATTGTGGCCCCAATAAATAATGAAATACTTCGTTTTATCATAGAGTTATAATCAACCATCAAAACCTATACACAATGACACAATCATGACTTTAAGATATCAACAAATGTCTTGACTTTTCATTGATCAAGTTTTGGATTTTCCAATTCCCATTTGTTTTAATTAATTTTTCATGATTGTAGCATATACTATTTACATAATTTTTAATACTTTATATTCTATAAATACAAGTTATGCAATATTCAGAGCATTGTATACAAGTTGTCATTATAAACAGTTATTCATCACAAGAAAAATCATATGTTTATTCCAAAATAAATTATCTAAATGGATAGGCTCATTCTTATGAGTTTGGAGTCCCTCAATCATTCAATCCAAATGTAACCCAAATATTTCAATCATTTTATCAATATTAACCATTCAATTTGAATGTAACCCCAAGATTTCAATCTATCTTATCAACATTATACATTCTTTATTTTAGTGAAGTGTTTAGGAGATCCACTTCTTATATTTTCGCCAAATTTGAAGTTATTCTTTGTTATTTTAGATTTATTGCAATAAGATTTATTAACATTAGTAAAACTCCCCATAGCATCATATTTTTCATATAGAAAAAACCATCATCTGTACAATATTTTGTAATGTGTTAAATAAAAATGTGTAAAATTTTATTCTAAGTTTCCAACTATTTCAATGAATTTCTATGTTCTTTATGCCTTCGGTTTCATTTTGGAGCTTTTGACTTGGAGAGTGCTCCTAACTTTAAATTAAGTTAATAATGGGTAATTCACCTTAATTTGAGATATTTGACTTTTTCTTTCAATTTAAGGTCTTAATCAATGTGAAAATACATATTGGTGAAAATACAAATGATGGAGTAAAATCAAATTAAGCACAATAAAAATTTATTTTTGAAAAGATTTTGAAACTTTAAATTTTCATCTCCATGGGCTTTAATGATATTTTAAATTTTGATGTTCTTGTTGTTAATAGCATCAATACAATTTCATTGTTATGGGCTTTAATGATGTTTTCTTAACCATGTCCTGATCATTCTATTGGACCATATATCCATTCACAGAAAATTTTGGTAGTAGAGGGAGAAAATTAAGAAGCGAGAAGAAAGGAAAGACAAAGAGAAAAGAAAGGGAAAAAAAATGGGCTAAGGGATTTAATAAAGTTTTGGAAGTTTTGTCTTGAACTTTCAAAAAATAAAGTGTTCCTCATGTAAACTTTCAAAAACTTAGAAAAAATTGATTGAAATTTTCTTTGGCATTTTTGGCACAACATAATTGGTAATATTTTTTCTCATGCAACAATTTCAATAACTTCTCCGATGAATGTTCCATTATTGCCGTGCAATTTTCCATAAGACGTGCAATTTTCCCATGGCTTCATGTTGGATTTTAAACTAATAGTGTCGTACCATTGTCTATTAGAATTCCATGTTTCTTTTGTAATGATGCATCTTCCTATGGTGGACAGGCCAGTAGTTTAAGCTTAACATTATTGACATAGTTTCTAGCAAATGGCTGTAATACCAGCCAAACTAACTACACAAAATCCAAAGTCAAATATTATAAGAACAAAAGGCCATCTCAGCATGTCAAATTCTAAAAGTCATTTTCGGCTAAGCCTTTAGAATTACAAAAGGAGTTGCCCGCGTGCTAGCATGGCTATGCATAAGGTCATTTGGAGATAAGGTTGTTATGCTTCTAATGTTCTTGCTAGTATGGACTAAGCTAGCATTGAGGCATTGATGAAGTTCCTTTGTATGAAGCTGGCATTGCCATAACTTTTTTTGGTGCTATAGAGAATGGCTCCTTGAATCTTCTTCAATTAGAAATGAATGTCTTATTGGGTATTTACATATTGGAATTCTGTGGGTCTTAACAATTATAGCAGACTCCATCGATTGTCTCTCTATTGGAAGCTTGACTTTAGGGAATGGAATAACAATCACCGGACTAAGCTTTGATGATGTTCCTTTGTATGGACTAAGCTGGCATTGATGTAATTTTCATCTCAATAGGTTTTGATAATGCTTCCTTGTATGAAGACCCAATTGCCATAGCTTCTTTTGGTGCTCTGGGGAATGGCGTCCTTGATTCATTCTAAGCTGTAAATGATCATCTTACTAGGCTATTACATTATGGAATTACATGGGTCTTGACAATTGTAGCATACTCCATCGATTGTCTCTATGCTTGAAGCTTGACTTTGGGGAATGGAGCAACAATCATTGGATAGAATATGTTCCCTGCATTGGTTATTGTTATCAATTTGTCTCTCATTTACAACAAAACATTATCTTCTTGCCATTCGAGCGAGGTATTATCAACAGTTGGAAATGGAATAATCATATGCGACAATAATAATATTTCGGATCAAATGTTTTATATCTCAAAATCAAATGTTGTTGTTGCTATCTATATGTCATATGATCTGAAGACATTTAAGCTCAATGAGTTTGCATATCCTGACACTGATCAGTTCCACAGATGCACCAATTGTGATAGATTTTTCTATAAAAGGTGTAAAGCCATTGGCTACCATCAAGTTCCAATAGATACTATTAGGAGAAAGTCAGCGTCTGCTGTGGCTTCACTTCATATACATCAATAGGCCCACGCCAAGCTATCCAAGCATTTTAAAACCAAACATCATGGCAGCGGAATCATTAATTTTAGCATCATGGATTCCAAATAAAAAGACAGCTTTTATCGACTCTAATATTGTTTTAACTAGTGATTTTGTTGCTATTTCTAGGATTAGGAATTGATGCACTTCTTAGAGGTTCACAATCAGAATAGAGCCTCGTTACCATTTGCCATGGTAACAATAGCGAACACTCTAGACAGCATGCAGAAATATATTCAAGATTCATTTTTCATCTATAAAATTGTCAACCCACTTACTGTAGGAGTAGGACACATTGATCCAAATTGGGCACTTAATCCTAGCCTCATATATGATGCTACTCCACAAGACTATGTGAATCTTCTTTGCTTGATGAATTTCACGCAGAATCAAATCTTAACCATTATCGGATCAAGCTATTATTTTTCAAGTCCTTTCGACTTGGACCATCCATCATTTATCGCCTTGGACACTAATAAAACAAGAAGCACTTTGGTTCAAAAATTATGAAAAATTGTTAAAAATGTTGGAAATGATGCGTCTCTTTACAAGGTTCAAGCGATAACACTGTGTGGGTCCACACTAACTGTGTACTCGGCAATATTGCTGTTCCATGAAAAATATGAGAAGCAAAGTTATTCTTTGATGATACAATATAATAATGACAATACTGAATCAATTACATTTGGTTCAATAACTCGAGTTGAGGATATGTCAAGCACACTGTGAGGTGCCCTATTATTATGGCCATTGTGAGGTGCCCTATTATTATGGCCCAAATGATTTCCATAGGCCATTATTTCTTAAATCAATTCGGGATTTCAAGTGAAGGCATTGAGTTTTTTTTTTCTTTTCTTTTCTTTTCTGGATGGAAATTTAAAGAAACAAAAAAATTGATGAAATTTTTTTTCTTTTGTTTCCCATGGAAGTTCCTTTCGAAAATTTCATTAGAACGTAATTGGTATCTCCAGCAAATTTTCCATTATTGAAACTGCATGTCTTATTCACGTGCAATTTTCCGATGACTTAGAATCGCATTTTCCAAAATGAACAACATTGAACTGTTGTTCGTTGAAAATTCTATGCTTTCTTGTAGGTAATATATTTTCATGTTGTTGATAGGTCAACAACTTGAGCATCACATTGGTGCAGTTTTAAGTAGATTGCAGCAACTCAACTACACAAAATTAAAAGTCAAATACAATAACACAAGGTCGTTGCAACACGCCAAATTCTTAAAGTCATTTAAATTTTTATGTTTTGGTTGCTAACAATGTCAATGTAATTTTCATTTCCATGGGCTTTAATGATGTTCTCTTGACCATGTCCTAACCATTGTGTTGGATCATGCTCATTCAAAAAAATTTGGTATTAGAGGGAAAAAAGAAATGAGAAGAAAGAGAAGAAAGAAAGAGAAAGGAAGAAGGAAAGACAGAAAATGGGCTGAGGGATTTAATAAAAGTTTTTAAGATAAGCTTTGTCAAGAACTTTTAATCCCGGTGAACTTTCAAAAAAATAAAAAAATAAAAGTAAAAAATTTTGATGGAAATTTTGTTCGGAATTTTTGTAATATTTTTTCTCTTGCAACAATTTCAATAAGTTCTCCAATGAATTTTCCATCGAAAAATTGCACGCCTTATTGCCATGCAATTTTCCCAAGGCTTGCTATTGGATTCTACATTGACATCGTCGAAGTGTTTTCAATCAGAATTCTATGCTTTTTTAATGATACATTTTCCTGTGGTGGACAGACCAGTTTAAGCCTGGCATTGACATAGTTTCCAGCAAAATGCATCGTACTTTGCTTCTTAATGCTTGCCGCTGATTTCATCAAACTGCAATTTTTCATGTATTTTCAAATGATTATATAATTTAGGAGGCAGTTTTTATTGGAAATGGCCAGGACCGCTTCTGTTTAAATATTTAAGTACAATGGATTAAATTGGACAGGAAAAAATAAAGCAAATTGAATTTCAAATAAGGGAAATTTCAGTGGCTAGAATCAATATATCCCATATTAGATATATAGAGCTCGTTTGTTAGGTGTGTTTGGATTAGGCATGATATACATGATTCGGATAAATAGTTTGTTATTATGTATCATATCTAATGTTTATTTTCATATTTTAAATAATTTAATATCCAACTTTAATTATTTGCATTGCATGACTATAAATTTAACAAACTATAACTTATTTTCAACATAGGCTGGAAATTACATCGCACCCCAATGCCTTGATATACAAGTCAAGTTTGGCCATAAATACATATTGGGCCATAATTGTATCAAGGGTTTTTAAAAATAAACCAAATACTTGAATTGAGTTGGATTGTGTATGTGATATCTATCATACAATATAAAAGTGAGCAAACAAGTTCATATAGTTCAAAAACCACTGGAAATAAAGGAATTAAATTTGAATTCACGGAAAAGATGAGAAACAAGAATTCGCATACCAATATTATACATTTTTAATGAAAACACTTTTATAAGGAAAAACAGAAAAAATAAATAGCTGGAAAAGATGAGAGACAACAGGAAATACCTATTTCAATATTGGCCATTTTTTACTCTAAAACTTTTCTTACCTTTCCGTAACACGCAAGATAAACATGATAGATAGATTAAGAAAACTAAGGGACCATCTAAATGTAGGAAAATACAAGTACTATGTCAACGTTAATGTTAAACCGAAAAATGGGTAGCTGTTCTAATTGACTATCCACAATTGTGTAAACATCTTTGCCAATTAACATTGTCCATATATAACACCAAACATAAGTCGTGCAGTAATACATATATTAGGTTATTTATTTTAATTTAATACTTCATCGAGTATTATATATATGTGCATTTGATTTTAACTTGTATCAATTTCCAACTGTCCTCAACTTTCCAATGTTTGTCATCCAATTATATTAACAATCCATTTCTAGTGACATTTAATTGAAAACTAAAAGAGGGAAAAGGAAAAATAGACCACAAAATGGTAAGCAGTCAATTCCTTAATAGCTGGCAACCCATGTTTAGTACTTCATGGTAGGTGGGTGGGTGGGTGTCTGTGTATGTCACTTAATGGTATTATTTCTTATCCAAATAAATTAACAATTTTATTCGTAGTGATCATATTTAATTAACAAGACAAAAGGAAAAAAGTAGACTACAAAAAAAAGCAAACACTCAATAGACTCCCTTGGCTGCTAAGGATACAAATTTTGGTTATTGGTTCTAATTTTTATATGTGTGCACAGGCCTTTGATTTTAATTGGAAAAATTATTTTTTGTCTCACAAACTAGGGGGATTCAAAAAATGATCCTTCTCTTTATAAAAATCTCAAAAATATCTCAAATTTTAAAAAATATTACAAAATTGGTCCAAAATTGTATTTCTAATAAAAATTTAACGAGGTTGGTCATATGCTATGCATGTAACTATTGGTCAGCTCTTTTGAAGGAAAAATGACATGCAAAGTTACTTTTTTAGTCCCTCAAAATATGAAGGTTTACAAAACTGATCCTCAGTTTACAAGAACCTAAAAAACATATGAATTTTTAAAAAAATTATAATTGATCTTGGAAACCTATTTATATTATAAAATTCATATATATATCACTTTATGTGGCCATTAGTATATACCTTAGACGAGAAAAGAAACACTCAACACACGTGGGGTAATAACTTCCTTATTTGCAATCTTCAAATCCAAATCATATGGTCCCTACAATAAATTCTAAATTTTATTTTTGAAAAATTCTCTATAATGTATATATTTACTTTTCTTTTTTCATTTCCCTGATGAAAGAAGGCAAACATTTAAACAAAATAAAGCAACTAAAATAATATCATGTTCACATTAACTAACAAAAATCGCCTGCCTCAACCCCTTCCCAAAAAAACAATAAATGCTTTATTATGTTTATTCTTTCGGAGGGCACCCAAAAATAAAAAGAACTCAACCCACAAACACACAACATGCGTCCCACATGCAATATCACTGAAAACATACAATTTGCACACAAATGACGCATTATTTCACTAATGCACATACCAATTCAAAAGAAGAAGAAAAAACAAAAACCAACACACTTGAAATTGATGGTCACTGAGAAGATTCTTCTTGAATCACAAATGTCTTCAATCAATGATGATTTCTTAACAATAAAATGTAAAAAAATGACTTGGTTTGAGTTGAGAGAAAGTTTGTTCTCTTCCGATGAAAGAGAAGATTTTTGGGATTCGTTGAATTTTAAGTGTTTTTTTTTTCTTTTTGTCTCTCTTCCAAATCTATGGTGAAGTAATGAAGGAAAAACTATTACAACGTGTAAAATTTTTCTCAACACTTGGAAGGGGATTTTTATCTTTTTATTTTTTTGACAAAATAGTGTGTATGGGGCGAGTGAAGCAATTTTGAAAAAATACGAAATACTAATCAAACTCCAATTTTTTTCAGGAATTTTTGGGGCAATTTCAAATTTCACATAGGGATAATTTGCATTTTGCCCATTCATAATTTTTTTTAATTAGTACCGTAGTGATGTCTTTATTGCAACGTCATGGACAAGTTCTTTCAAAAAATTATACAAACAAAGTTTCGACTGCATGCAACACGAATACAGTGTGATCAAGAAGAAAATCTTTTGATCTTAAGTTAAACCTCAAGTCAAAAGGTGTTAGGCTGGATTTATTTACAAGATATTATAAGTTCCTACATCTTGTAAGATATTTATGGAGCTTAGAAAATATTAGATCTTATTTTTAAAATAAGTCATTAAAGTGTTTAGTTAAAATAAAATCTTGAAACTTAGAAGATGTTAGTAATGATAATTTTGTAATTAAAATGGTTAAAATTAAAGAATTTTTTTAAAATCTTAAAAATAATTTAGGATCTCCTTACTTTTTTAAAAGAGCTTATAAAATTCTAACATCATATTTTAGAATCTTATAAACTTATCTTTAAGAAAATTTATTAATAACTTTCTAATATTTTATATGATATTTTAAGAAGCTTATGAGCTCACTCATATTTATTAATAACTTTCTAATATTTTATCTTTTATTTTTTTTTTTTTTGACAAAAAAGTGTGTACGAGGCGAGTAACACAATTTTGAAAAAACACAAAGTACTAATCAAACTTCAATTTTTTTTAGGAAATTTTATGACAATTTCAAATTTTATATGGGGATAATTTGCATTTAGCCCATTCATAATTTTAGTGATTAGTATTGTGGTGATGTCCTTATTGCAACGCCATGGTCAAGTTCTTTCAAAAAATTATACAAATAGAGCTTCGACCGCGTGCAACACAAATACAATGTGATCAAGAAGAAAATCTTTTGATCACAAGTTAAACCTCAAGTCAAAAGGTGTTTGGCTAGATTTATTTACAAGATATTATTAGCACGTACATCTTATAAGATATTTTTGGAGCTTATAAAATACTATATCTTATTTTTAAAATAAGTCATTGAAGTATTTAGTTAAAATAAAATCTGAAGCTTAGAAAATGTTAGTAATGATAATTTTGTAATTAAAATGGTTAAAATTAAATGATTTTTTTAAAATTTTAAAAATAATTTAGGATCTCCTTACTTGTTTAAAGGAGTTTATAAGATTCTAACATCATATTTTAGAATCTTATAAGCTTATTTTTAAGAAAATTTATTAATAACTTTCTAATATTTTATATGATATTTTAAGAAGCTTATAAGCTCACTTGTATACCCTCGTAGTGAATAATGGAATTTAGAAACTAGCAAAATAAAGAGAATAGTTAACTTAGAAAAATTGAAGAATGAATACTATAATTTTAGATAAGACTAAAGTGCATGACCATGTAATATTTGCCCTGCAGTAGGATGCATAAGGTCTTAGTTGGGCTAATTTGAGTTCTAGATTATATCACAACTATTGTAACACTCTTGAAATTTCATATTTTAAAAAATAAGGATTTAGAATTCAAGATATTGGTTGGTTGGATTTTTGGTCTCAAAAAATAAATAGAAGGATTTAATTACAAGAAAATTAAAAGTTTTGGGGGCATTTTGAAAAATTAAGAAAACCTAACTGAAGAACTCTTTAAAGTTTTGAGGGTCTAAATAACATTAATCTTGGTCAAATAAGCCAATGTAAGACACTAACCTAATATTGGGGTTGAAATGAGGACACTAACAATCTGGGGGACTCAATCGAGGGTAGCAAAATAGTTTAGAGGGCCAATTTGGAATTTCTAGAAGGTTCCCTATAAATATTGTAACACCCTTGAAATTTGATAGTTTGAAAATTAAGGATTTAGAATTCAAGATATTGGTTGGTCAGATTTTTGGGCTCGAAAAATAAATAGAAAGAATTTAATTGCAAGAAAATTAAAAGTTTTGGGGGCAATTTGAAAAATTAAGAAAACCTAACTAAACAACTCTTTAAAGTTTTGGAGGGTCTAAGTAACATTAATCTTGGTCAAATATGCCAATGTAAGGCACTAACCTAATATTAGGGCTAAAATAAAGACACTTACAATCTGAGGGACTCAATTGAGGACAGCAAAATTGTTCAGAGGGCCAATTTGGAATTTCTAAAAAGTTCCCTATAAATATGGCATTTTACAATTTGAACTCCAATTCTTCTTCTTCTTTACTGCAACCACCTTCACCATTCCCACCTACGATTTTTTTCAACGGTTGTTAATTCCTAAAACTAAACCTTTCAATCACTTCTCCTTTTCACCAGTATCACACTGATACCTTATGCAAGCCATTTCAATGGCAGGACCATCAAATTATTGAAGCTAAAAACTTGATAGTGATGGGGGTTGACGAGCGATGGTGTAACGATGATGGAGGCAAGTTCTGGGTGGTGGAAATTGAAGCCCTCAGCTCAATGGCCATCATGGTAGTCTCATTGGAAAGTTTAGTGCAACAACAGCGGCAGAAATTGAGAAATCAAAGATATTGGCGAGAGGTGTGCTGAGGGTTTCAATGCTTGATTTGAGGGCTATTTAGGTAGCAAAACCTGAAATTAGTTGTGGCATTAGGTTCAAGAGGCTTAGAGGTGTATTTTGGTGGTAACATTGGCTTGCTCCACCGGTGGCAGTCAACAACGCGGTGGCAATGGTGAGATAGTTTCTTCTCCTCGATGCAACAAGTGCACCCATGTACTTGGTTTGTGATTTGAAATCCCAATGGCCAAATCTTGAGATTAAAGTTTTGGTCATAACTATAAATGTATTCATGTATATTGTACCCTTTTCCATTGTGAATCTTGTACATATGCAATGAGGATTATGGTATGATTGATATACATATGTACATATATTTTCCCACGCAAGGAGTATTATATAGTTAGTGAACCTGAATATGTCATATTACATGCCAAACTTGGACTAAATAAGATATTAAGTGATTAAACCTTAATTCATGGATTTAATACCTAAGCGACATTGATAGGGATTAATTATGAAGGAATTAAGCTATTATTGTGGTTTTAGGATGATATTATGACAATGATTATGTAATTAAAGACTAGATTGCATGCCATTATTGGAACCAATACAAACCCTTTAACTATTTTTGTAATAGTGGCTTAATTAGTATATTTCGTATCGGTAGTATCGATTAAACCCTATAAATATTGTATTAAGTGAATGATTAGTGATTTTAGATAGTTAATAGTAAGATTTTAATTATTGGAGGCTGTTCAGGTTAAATGAGGGTTTTGATAAGTAAATTACTTGTTTAGTTAGGTGACAAGGAGCAGGAAATTGTGGATCAGTGGGTTGTAACTACATTGCAAAGGCTATTGAGGTGAGGATCTAACCTCTAAGGTATTTGTTTTGTGTACCTTGTGAGGGTTTGCCAATCTGGTACTTGATTATCATATCTATCATTTGTGATGAATCCCTATAAAGGTTAAATTTATTTCTATTCCACAACTACATCTTGATTATTGAAATCCATGCATTATTTGAAATCTTATTTGTTGTTTGTTGCTTGTTTCGCAAACCCCTATGAGGGTTTATTTTCTTAATTCTTGCTTCTAATATTGCTCAGTATAATCTATAGCCTTGTCAGCATATATGAAATCATTCTATAGTTCAGTTATTTGGTCTTGTAGGTATACTTGATTATTAAATTTATCCATAGGTACTTGTATGAAATATCTGTTTGGGCCAAGTGCCAACCTAGCGGAATGCTTAGATTACTATTCCAGACTTGTAGCATTGTATTAGTGATGAAGAATGTTATATTAGCTAACCTAGTTGCAATCTAGTCTTCGAGGAAAGCTTGAGAGACAAGGATTGATCCTATTGATTCATGTGGTTGCAATCTAATCTTTGAGGGAAGCTTGATCGGCGAGGATCGATTTTACCAATTCATACTACAATAGTTTGGTGAGTTGGCCACTCGTTGAGGCAATATAAGGGGACAGGCCATTTCACAGTCATATCTATAGCAACATAAGAGGGCAATCTGTTTCACAGTCGTATCCAGGCAATATAAAGGGCAGGCCATTTCACGGTCGAACATGTAAAATATAACTATACCACTTGTTTTATAAAATGTCCTTGTCCAGCTTGTTTGATAAAATTGATCAAAATCTTGGACTTTGAAATTTGAATATTTCATAAAACAATTTGTTCACTAAGTTTCTTTAAAACTAATCATGTCTATGAGTTCTAAAACTTTCTTCAACATAAAATGGCTCTTCACTGGTATGGGACTGCATTGAGTTAACTTATTAAGTATTGTACAAGAAACACTAGTTCTAGTTTTAGTTCATAGAATTCAAAAACTTTTTCAAATCCCCAGCATCCAGATATTGGAATTTGTATTTTTAGTTATGTAAATCAAAAAGGAATGTTCTTCTTATATTTGTATATTGTATTCCATTTCATTTTAATTCCTCCTATATATGCAAATTCTTGCCTCACTTTCGGACTCACCCTCTTCGTGTTGTTCTTTTTGTTCTTTAGCTAGATTAAAGAATAGAAGACACCCTGAGCTTGGGCTACCTTTCTGCATAGTGCACATAATTGTTATCATGACATCTATAACGGAAAGGATGTGAGATGTTATGGTTGTAATGTAATAGGGGACATAGGCTATAAGTTAGTGTCTTTTCTTTTGCAAAGTATGATAGGTTAGAGTTTCTGATAAATGATGTTAATATATAAGTTAAATTATGGGCCCCTAAGCAATTGTGACTTTTTATAAGAACTTGGGTTCTACTTCTCATTTTTAACTTAACTAGCTTGTATTTTAAATCATGAAATTTCTTAGGTTGAAAATTTTGGAAGGTGAAATTGGTTTTAAAAAAATCGATTGAAGTAGCACCCGAATCCGAAGCAGATACCTCTCAAATGGGGCACTACAACTATGGAATAACATATGGTCCATCAGTAATTTCTTTAATTACTTCCATACAATTAGTATTACATATAAAAAGTTTACATGTTCATCACTTAATAATTGTGCAAAATTACATAATAATCATTGTACAAAAAGATAAGTATTAGTGATAAAATAATAAGAGATAATTTGAAAATTATCACCACCATATTAATTAAATGACAATAGTTTCTTTTTGCCAGTAATGATATTTTTTAAGTGATAATAATTTTTCTATCATAACATAGTTCAATAGTGATAAAATTAATTTTTTAAATTATCACTATTGACAATTAGTGATACCTTTATAACATGCTATTTACTCTATTTCCTTTTCATGCTAAGCTGGTCTTACCATCAGAAACCACTAATAATAACATTATACTCTTAAGTGTGATATGTCACTACAAGAAAATTCACATTGAGTGGCACTAATATGTTAACATTTATAATATACTGACATGAAAAGGTATTATAATGATAGTTATAAAAAATGGCATTATAATTTAATATTTTGTGGCATTTGATTATTAAATGACAAACAAAAGTCATAAAAAAATGCCACTATAATAAAATATTTAGTGACATTTGATTATTAAATGACATATAAAGTAGTAGCATTTGATAAAAATGCCAACAAAAATATAATTTGAAGGCATCTAGCTAGTGCCGCTAATTTTTCTTAAAAATATGTCACTCATATTTCTGTATGGTGGAACCTAAAAAAAATGTCACGAAATGTTTAGTGGCACTAACTTAGTGACATTCAATAGTGTAATAACACATAAGAGTAATATAGTAATAATTGTTGAAAAATATCATTGTAATACAATGTAGAGTGGCATTTGATTAATAACAAAAAAATAGTGGCATTTGATTGAAAATGCCAACATAAATATATTTGCAAGGCATTTAAATAGTTGCACTGATTTATTAATTTTTAAACGCTACTCATATTTATTTATGGTGTCATTTATAAAAAGTACCATAAATTATTTAATAGCACTAATTTAATGCCGCTTTATAATATAGTATTACTTAGTAGTAATTTATTAATAAATATTATAAAAACGTAATTTTATTGAAATTACTGACACAATTATATGTTAAAAGCATTTAACTAGCAGTACTACCTTTTTTCTAAAAAAGAAAAAGAAAAATGTAACTCATAATTTAGTTATGGTGTAACAAGAAATAAATATCACACAAAAATAGATCAGATATATAGTTATTAATAATTGTATATAGAATTTTAAATCTAATCATAATGCATTGATTAAATTAACTACTTAAATATAATTTTAATGTATCGACTAAATTAATCATATTTTTCAATAAGTATAAAAAATATAAGTTTTTGCCCATTTTTTCTCCTCACCTATAAATTATTTTTTTGAATATTTCTATCTCTAAATTTAATGTCCCAAATTTTTTCAAATGTAGTACTTAATATAACAATTTTGGGTATATATTTAAATAATTGAAGAAATATGCTTTTAAAGTACGAGAATATAATAATATTTGTGAATATTTAAAATGAACATTTTGTGTGTAGATTGATGGTAAACTTATATCTTTCCAAGTAAAATATCGCAAGTTCGAGTCTTATATAGAGCAATTGGAACACATTAGAGTCTCATAATATGGTTGTTGTTGGTAGATTAAGGTGTAATTCAAAATAATCGTTTTTGCCATTCAATTTAGCATATTATTTAATTAATTTTCATGACATGTTATTATGTCATCAAAAGAAATTTTTTTGTGGCATTTTAGTAACACTATATGCATTTTTATGGCACGTTAGCATGTCACTTAAAATTATTTTTTTGATATTTTAACATGTCATTTATTATACTTTTTGTGGCATATTATTTTGTCATTTAAAGGAATTTTAGTGAAGTTTTTACTGCATACATTTTTAGTGGCATATCGGCATGCCATTTAAAATTTTCCTTAATGGCACTTTGGCATGTTATGTAATGCATTTTTTGTGACATTTTAATGTGCCATCTAACACTTTTTTTCTTGCATTTTATTAATGTCACAATAGGGATAAATTAATGATATTTACACCTTTAGCTACACCACTACAAATAACATTTTTAAAAATTATCATTAAATATAAAATTGTCACTATAACACTATTTAAGTTATACTTTCTAATGCCACTAAATATAATTTTTCTTGCAGTGTGTATTTCATGTTGTCCTCTTTTATTGTAAATTGAGGAAAAAAATACGATGTTGGAAACTTTTATGATCTTTATTTATGCATTGTATTACTTTTTTGTATTGCCTATGTGTGGCTTGGAACACAATGTACTCAATAAGTGATAACTGCCACAAGAATATGAAAATTTGACTTTGAAAATTGGAATTACTTAGCCTTTGTTTGGAGGCGAATTGGGGCATTTTCCCAAAATTTTTTGGAAGAATGAATTTTGGGATATAAAGTTGGGGAACGTGATGGTTGTTTGTTTGTGCTTTGGAGGAGGGCAAGATGTCACATTAATGACTATTTTGGTGGGTTTGCGGGGCAAAATGAGTATTCTAAAATTATTTATATATGTGTATATATAGATCGTATGAGTGGTACTATATGTATATATTTATAATGAAGAGACAATTTATTGGAACTTTGTGGAATGCATTGGGACTATGAGCAGTAGGGATTTTTTGGGAATAAATTTTTTATTTTGGGAATGGGATTGGGGAATGTGTATTATTTGTTTATTTAAATTTTGAAAATTAAAATATGTATTGGAAGTTTGTAAAGAAATAAATCCTTAGTTAACCATCATAAATTAATAATTCATGAAAATGTGAATCATTATCAATTACCCAATTCTACTTGTTAGCGATAGATGTTGAAGTGAGGAGTAAATGTGAATAAAAACGTGAGCACGTTTTTCTTTTCTTTTCTTTTCTTTTCTTTTTTTTAAGGATTCATTCCTTGTCTCAAATATTTACTTTTGGTATACCAAATTTCAAAATATATTAATTCTAGCAAGTAAGAATGTTGTTACCATATTAAAACCATTTCGTATATTTGATCAGTCATGGTAGTGTTCATAATATTATGATGAATATTCTCTTTATTAAGAATAGAAATTACGAGACATTGACAAGAGATGGCAATGTGGGTTAGTTAGAGTTCACAAGGTTAATCAACTCACATAGTTTTGGGTTGAGTTTGGCCTTAAAATTTTATAAATGAGTTCACATGGATCTAGTTTAACTGAGCTTTTTGAAATTTGAATTCAAAATGGGTTTAAGTGAATTTAAAATAAATTTAAGTGCGTTCAAACTTAGTTCATTCAAAATATTAAGTAAGATTTAATAAATCTGAAAAATTAACTTTGACTTAACAATAAAAAATTATTTTATATTCACTTTTTCATTTTTATCAAAAGTCTCATACTTTTGAATTTTTAATAATTTTAAAATTGAAATGTACATCTTAGGCCTCATATATTAATAAATTAGTTGTTTAAAATTCTCAACACAGAAATTTTAGTGCATGAATAATATTTTGAAGTCATACTAACAAATATTGTATTTATTAATTCAAATAAAAAAAATTCCGCTTTTGTTGCTTAGTTAATATTGAATGTGAAATTTGCAATAGTAAGATTGATTTGCAATTCAGATAATTTAATTTTTAAAAAGTTAATCCAATCTAACAAATTCATGATTAATAATTTGATATATACGTAGTGATACAACAATTATGCAATTCTTTTAAATTATCAGCTTAATTTATTACGAAATAAATGCTATTCATGATTAGTTTTTAATGCAATTGAATATTATAAAAATGATTAATAAAATAAGCATGTAATTTTATAAATCATCTGATTATATTGTAAAATTATATATTAAATAGAGCGTAAAAAGAATATTAATATATATATGTACATACACTACTATTGTCTTCTAAATTAATTTTTTCAAATAAGTAAATAGTTCAATTCATTTGTTTTGTATTAAATCTATTTTGAACCCAACTCAACCCACACACTTTGAAGTCAATTCACTTTCAACCAATTTATCTCAATCCATAGTGAACTCAACTCAACATCTCAACCCACCTATTTACCGCCCTATGATACTGATACTTAAATAAACATTTCCATGAATGTTTAAAAATTCAAGAAGGACTACCACTACAAGAAAACTGCCTTTCACCAACGGAAAATTTTGTCCGTAAATTAGAAAAAATCGTCGGTAATAATTACCAATGGATTTTTTGACAAATTTTCCGTTGGTAAATTCTGTATGGACATTGATTATATTACCAATAAAAATCCATCGGTAAATATTTACCAACTGATTATCCGTTGGTAAATTTAATTTTTTTTTCCTTTGGTAATCTGTGGATAATATTTACCGATGGATTTTCCATTGGTAAATTTAGTCCTTTTTTTATTTTGATTAACAATCAGTTGGTAAATTTTGTTGGAAAAATTTACCTTTTTTTGTATAATTTTTAAAATAAAATTTTAATAACATGTAGCAATTAAATCTACTAATTAATGCTAAATACGACAAAATTTAAGTGAACATCAAATATCAATTCTTCATCAAATCCGTCATCAAATAATATTAACTATATTTTCAACTAACCAAAACTTCAAAAATCATCCCAATTTTAACAAACTAATTCAACACAACCATAATTCAACAAACATAACCTCAATAAACTACAAACTTCGATAAAACCACAACACAAAATCGCAATTTCAAAAAACTAAAACTTCAACAAACCTTTCAGCAATTAAATATACATAAAATGTAAGTCAAATGTATCAAATTCATAAAACCACAAATTCTATAAAACCACAAAACAAAACCATAACTTCAAGAAACTAAAATTTCAATAAACTATTCAAGGACTAGGCCACATAAAATGCAAGCCAAAAATTTGCTCTCTCCGCATTTATGTTAGATGTATCATACTCCACATTTGTACTAGATCTTGTCACACTTTGCTCTCGTCGACTACCCCCAGAGCCTCTTCCTCCTCTTTCTCTTGTTGTCATCTTGCAAAAAAGTGTAATAGATAAACATTAGTAGAAATTAATTTCTACAATATTAGAAAAGTATGAAAAGGTAAATATTCACTAATGTATAATGACATAATTCCAAACATGGACATAAATAATTTTGAGTAAAATGACATCATATAACTGAATCAAAAGCACGCAAGCATAAATTTGAAGAGAATATTTTTAATATTTTTTATTTTTTCACAAATGATAATTTTTAAATGATAATAATTTTTATTTTGTCATAATATGGATTAATAGTGGCAATAATTGATGTTTCAATTGTCACCAGTAAAAATTAGTGACCTCTATATAGTGACAATATAATAATAATGATAATTGTTGCTATAATTTGTAACAAAATTTTCAATGTCACTAGGTTGTCACTTAATTAACATGTGCCACTAATTATCAATATTTAGTGACAACTTATGTACTATTGTTCACTATTAAATTTGTAAAAATTATTAGAAAAATAAACAAAATCTCTTTTCATTTTAATATATATATATATATATAATTAATTTCAATTATTAAATGTTGACATTCACCATCTTGTCTAATTTTACAATTTTAATTATTATAGTGACATATTTAGGTTTTTCTTCTCTTAAGTATGGACTAGGCCAGTAAAGGAATTCATGATCTATATTGTTAAATGGAGTGCAAAGAGATCGAAATATATTAAATAAAATTGATAAATTAAGTTATGATAACATATTATGGGCATGAAGATTTTAAAAATAAAATCCACCTGTGTTGCTATATATGCCTTTATAAGGTACAATAACTTATAAGTACCTTTTATGTTATTTCAATTTATTCATAAATAGATGCTAAT